>JASDQU010106346.1:67504-82525 GCA_032191745.1 Picea mariana
TTTTAATTCATAATTATTTTAGTGTACAATGCTTTACAACGCTTTACAACCACCGTTGTATTTTATAGTTCAAAATTTTGTAGTAAGCTAATCTTTTATGCTCCATTGCTATAGATATCTCATTAAACACAATTTATGTCATGGTTTACTATGTATTTTTTATTATTAATGTAATGCTTGAGTAGTAAAATGTTGGTTTAGATTAATAAATGTTTTAACATTTACAATAGCATATGAAACCAAGAATCATATAGAAAAAAGTTAAATGTTACTTAGTTTCTCCAAAGCATCTATAATATTATGCTATTAATTCACAAAATTAATAAATAAAATGAGATAAATTGCTATAATTTTATAATTCTTTCACTTCCTATGTAGTATGAAAATCAATAAGATTATATATTTCAAAAATCACTTATATTTAATTTTTGTATTAATAATAGTTTAATTAATTTTTAAAGTTCTTTAAATTTGTTTTTATACTTAAACAAATTATTTTATTTTTCATATTAGGTATTCTTGTTTTTAATTATTTTTCAAAATTAAAAATTAATAACATTTTAATTAAAAATATATATTTTTTAAATAAATAATATTTTAAATGGTTGAGAATTAATCCTTATTTATGCATTACAAATATGGTTGACAATATTACAACAATTTATATGGTTATTATAAAGTTGGTGAAGATGATATACTACATTGCCCAAAGGGGTTGGATCCAATGGTGGAAAGCGAGGAGTTTTTCACTGTTGGGCAAGGTTCAATTCTCGTGAGGGCTTTACCTGGAGCCATGGGGACACCTTGAGGTAGTGGTCGAACGTGTGGTTGCACCCAAAGATACCATATTAAATGGTATCGTGACCCGTGCACACATAAGTGGATCAAAGCCCACCCCCATGTCCTTCAAATTTTTGCCCCCGGATGGGGTGGTATTGCGGTCCACGCGGCCTCATGCGGAGGAGGGGGCTAGCCAGCAAGGCACGAGGCCATGTGAAGGGCTCGTGCCCCTGGACGCCACCCTACACAGAGTTTAATACACCATTTACTATGGTACGAGGCGATTTACTCTCCAGCTATTCTCTCCGTTGTGATTATTCCATGGCCGTGCTTTGTTGGTTCCTCGCTGCTCCTTGCGTGAGCCTCACCTCGTTCTCCTTGGAGCAATCTTCGGATGATTTTGCCGCATTCTGTGAGCTCGCTGGTGTTTGTCTTTGGCTACGAGCTCCCTGCCATCTCCCCCGCTACCTGGTATCCCCTTGCTGGCACGAGACTTGCCCCATGCCTTGGCTCCGAGGACGCCTGCGTAGAGGATCTCCATGGAGACCTCGCCGTCCATCCATTTCGCCGCCAGCTTCACCCGCTTCATGCTCTTCTCCCCTCACTGGGTCGGACAACGTTCCTGGTTCTAGCAACTTAGCCTCAGCGAGTATGGACAATTGGGCTCTCGTTCCATGGGTACCGACTCCACCCTTACGCCACATCCCGGACCAGCGCTCGAGCAAGGCTCCACCAGCTCCATTTCTGATCTCTGTCGCGCCGACTATGGCAGAACCACCCCCCGGCAAGTCTTGGCGCACCGAACACCAAGCCCCGAACCCTCTCTCCGATGCTCAACTCAGGGACACCCTGGCTATCGTTTTCGGCTTGATCTCTGAGTTGCGCCAGGGGGTAGATGACCTCCATTTTCGAGTGCTAGCGGTGGACCGGAATGTCGCCTCTCTGCTCCAACTCCTCACCTCTTTGCATGGAGCTGCACCTGCCGAACCGGCTGAAGAGCATCCTGCGAGCGCAGCCGCTGAGAAAGAGACTTTGAGTCCGGGCCGTCCCAGCAAGAAGACACATAGCCGTCATCATGCGAAGCACGCACAGGATATGGACACGGAACAGATGGGAGCACAAGACACTCAGCTAGCTGTCAGCACCGAGGGAGGAGTGGACGTAAAGCGTTGGGATGACCAGACGACTTACATCGAGGAAGAGCCGTGGTTCGAGGTGGACCACAACACCTGGCAAGACTATAGGGCAACTCTATTAGGTTTTTCTTTAGAATTTTACNAAACTCTTTTTGGTTGACTATCATGCTGGTCGGACTGGTTTCCCCTCTGTTGGGGCAGTCCGGTAAATGCAGCTGGCATCTTATCTGTACTGTGTATCTTTTTGGTCCAAGGAGGCCCTTTATATATAATATCACTCACTTACTTACAAAAAAAAGAAAGATGATATACTACATTTAATATTAACATACAACTTTTGTTTATACTATACTTTTAACTTTCCATATATAATATTTACAATTTATAATATTTATAAAAATATTAAAAATACAATATTTTGAAATAATCATTGTTTTTTTATCTAAAAAATACTGAACTTTTTCTAATATATATAAAAAAATTACAGTCTTTCTCCGAGAATATACTAAAAAGGAAACTAGATTCCTGCCCCAGAAAAATTCAACCAAGTTTTCACAGTAATGACAATAGGTTTGAGATCACCAAATCTATTATAAGTAAGGAAAGGTTCCTACCATGTTATTACTATATGTTTGAGTTCGATATAAACTATGCCTATTATAAGATCTATAAGCATAAGAAACATCATCATTAAGTCTAATTCAAACTAGGGTTCCCCACGCTCCTTCCCGGTGATGAGCTTCCTTAGTGTCATCCCTAGAAGTTGTGGTTGGCTCATACTCATCCACGTCAATTGGGCATTTTTTTGAGCCCGACGGGCCCATAGTTCCCTCTTCCTCCTCTTGTTGTTCATGTAGTTGACCTTTTGGAGTAACCCTAAATCGAATTACATTCTGGGACTTGCAGAATAACTCAAATTTTCCCTCAAAATTTTTGAGTGCATGTTCCCCTGCTCCTTGGTATTTTCTAAGGCCTGACCAACCATTTCCTTGACTATCCAATACGTTTATGTTGTTTTAAAGTACTTGGTTTCTCTGGTCCTAGAGTAATATGGGTCCTCTACCCAGTCCTGAAACTCATCCAATATCTTCTCTTCTGTAACATTTTTCCTCTGGCCTCAAACTTCCTCTTCCACCTCCTTCGCTAACTTTTTCTCTGTCTCTAAGTAGAGTTTCTGGTATCGATTTTCTTCCAGCTAAGCCTCTTGAGTTGCACGTGTATTGTTCATTGGTCGTTGGGGAGGGGTGATCCGTCAGGATCTTTTAATGACTTATGGTTGAGTTTTAATTTTGCATGCGTTAAGTAACCATTTGAGAAAACTTAGTGAAGAATGAGGAAAGAAGAGAAATCATAACAGCCATATACATATGTGTAGATCTGAAATGCAATAAAGGACAGCAAACCATAACACGCATATTGATAACGGAGTTCGGCACAACTTTGCCTACGTCTCCGGGCCTTTTCTCTGTGAGGGAGGCTTCTTTGTTTCTGTTCGAAAGCTCAAAAGTACATCGCTGCAATGCCAAATGGCTACAAGACTAATCTGGTCATGTTCGCCTAGATCTATAGAACCATGCAAAGAAAATGACATGCAAAACGGACATCCAGAGCTCCCAGAAATGATCCGACAGTGTCTCCCCCTCAACAGCTTCTCTGCCTCAAAGTGGCTTTGGCTTGGCTTCTCCTCAGCATTATTACGCTCTGAATGCCCTCAAAGTTGTCCCCATGGCCTCAAACAAGCCTTGGTTATATAGTTGGGAAGTTAGTTGCTCATTTCCAACTTCCTCCCAAAAATTAGGCTCCAAAAATGCCCAATAACTCCCAAAAAATGAGTAAATACATTAAAAATGGGCCTAATTACATTTAAAACTCAAAAAGTGGTTATAAAACCCACTTTATAACTATAAAATAGTTAAAATTCGGGCTTAGCCCCCTTCTGTTGGGCGCATGCTCCTTTGGCGTGGTCATATGGCTCCATATGGCCAAACGCTAATGTGCTGGCCCTTTTCCATTGACCCCTGATCGTTTAGCAAATGGTTATATGACCGTTGGTCCAATGGTTATAACCATAACATAACCAAATTTCAACCGTGCGCACATATATTTGACAAGGTCATATGGTTGACATAGGAAACCGTGGGCTGGGGCTAAGCCCCGGCCCGACCCCCCGCGCAATACACAAATATATAAACATATATATATATATTAATTCCCATATATATGTTAAGTAACATACAATGGCGCATTGGTCCGACGGTCTTTGTGAAGGCGTAAGGTGGAGGGGAGGTCCGGGGGTCAAACCCCGCGGACTCTAACAATTTTACATAAAACCCATTAACCAAACAATGAGTGACACGTGGCGCCCTCGGATTGGGCCACGTGTCCTCATACCATTGACCACCAAAGGACACGTGTCAGCTCCGGATTCGACAACTGTCAACCAACCAACATATGTTGTGTGTCCATCACTGATTCTCCCACGTCACTTGCCACTTGTCAACCATGCCACATCATCGTACGATTGCCACATCATCAGACACGTAGATTGTTGACGCCATCCCGTGCCACGTGTCACCTCGAGATTGATCCAGCCGTGCACCAAAAAATCCAAATTTGTCTGCCACGTGTCACTCTCTGGAGCTGCCACATGTCGTCGTACGGACCTACCTTGTGTTGCTGTACGAATCTGCCATGTCAGTGTACGGACATGCCACATCAGCATCCGTACGGACTGTACGGACTGCACAGTCAGCAATTTTTTTTGCCTGTTTGACTTTTCGAACAGAATGCGATATCTTCTTCATACGGACTCCGTTTGACAAAGTAAATATACCACCAGAATCAGGAAAACGAGACGGACGCAATGGTGTTGGTTTTGTCGGATTCTGAGCACTTTCATTTTTGAGCATTTTTCAAGCCCTGTCAGGCTTCTAAATCCGATTTCGGATCAAGGGGAAGCCTCTTTTTTCTTGTCCTCTTGTCGGCTCCCCCTCCCTTCCTTTTTCAGTCCTCTAGCCATATTGAACAAGAATAAACTATCTTAAATTACTAGGGGGAAGAGGCCAATGTTGCCAATTTTTCGAGAACCTTACATAATTCTTCTTGCCATCACACCTTACCCAGGTAATGACCACCCTCTGCCTTTTCCTAGCAAACAACCTTGCACTCACTCCTCTATGTTTTAGACACCCCAACTCCCTACGTAATGCCCAAGACTAAGGATCCTGCTTACCCTGCATCTAGATGTCACCACTAATCTCTCAATTAAAGAGAACCATGCACTTTGCCCTTGATTTTCTGCATTGGGAGGTTCGTTGCTAGAATACGCCTCTCTAATTAGCTAGGATGTGACTACGTCCCATTGAACATGCATTAGGCCACCTTTCCAATCCTCTACATTATTTCTCCCTGTACTCTCCATTTTTTCTTTCTAAGACTTCTTCTTCCACAACATTGATGGCCTCATAGCCCCATCAAGTAGACCACCTCCTGCATTAATGGCTATCATCAACATCATGCATGGAATGAGCTAGTATGAACCCATTTTGCTCCGAGTCACCTCAGTTCCCACAATTCTTTGTATGCATTAGAAATCTACTAGTTTTCATTCCCTTGGTTTTCATCTCATCGATCATTAGAGCTTCCATGTGGGTGTTCCTAGTACCGACGAGTATCACCCCATCTAGGAATTGTTTTTAAATTTTTTAAACATATGCTTATCATTTCCTCTAAACAATTTGTCACCCACTTCTTATACTTTTGCTTTTCTCTAAACATTTTTGGTTTATATTAATTGGCACCTCTCAAAGTGTCCATGAAGAGACCAACCTACATATTATGAGTTCAAAGTGCATAAACCCATTAGCATAAATGTATATAAGAAACTCATTTCGTGTGTACACACACATTTTCTATTATAACTTTCTTTGTTGTGCTCATAATAAAATTATGATGCTATTATACAAAGAATACAATTAAAAAAAATTAACACACCAATAACATCATTAGGATGGGTTGGTCATANATTTCCTCTAAACAATTTGTCACCCACTTCTTATACTTTTTCTTTCCTCTAAACATTTTTGGTTTATATTAATTGGCACCTCTCAAAGTGTCCATGAAGAGACCAACCTACATATTATGAGTTCAAAGTGCATAAACCCATTAGCATAAATGTATATAAGAAACTCTTTTCGTGTGTACACACACATTTTCTATTATAACTTTCTTTGTTGTGCTCATAATAAAATTATGATGCTATTATACAAAGAATACAATTAAAAAAATTAACACACCAATAACATCATTAGGATGGGTTGGTCATACTCTTACCTCTTAAGATAATCTATAAATTAAATAATAGATTTGGATAGCAAGATACTCTTATGTCAATTGGGTTTAGCTCGGGTGGTTGGGAGGAATGATTGTTATCCTTCCCACCCAGGTTCAATTCTCGCTAGTAGGATGTTGAGCTCTTAACAAGTATATTGTTGTAATGACTTTGAGCCTTGTTGTTGATTGGCCTTATACCCTAAGGATTCTAGGGGAATATATGTAAAAGCGACTTATTCGGGGTTCCCCAGGAAGCTACCGATGGATAAAACGACTGGGTCAAGCTGCAATGCTCCACGGAGTTAATGGACGGGAATTTCTGCAGCCAGCTATGTGGGATCCAGTTACCAGATCCTCTGCTAATTTTTTTCAGTAATTGTCCATAAATGGCCCATAAACACGCAGAGGAGGCAGGGGAGTAAACGCAGATTTAGGCGCAGGGGACACAGCGTCTATTATGACAACAACGTTCTTTTGTTACGATGTGTTCCAAACTGGCGCGAACCTCTAGTTTTTGTTTGTTTCATTGCCAATTGTAATAAAAGTTTGTGTCAAAACTGATGACTAATCCACAGCCACTGCAGAATACATATATTCATGACGTTATGTTTCTTTTGAAATAAACATGAAATAATTATTTCATATGTGGAGTCATGATTTTATGTTTCTTTTGAAATAATTATTAGAATCAAGAATCATAATGAGATTTTATAATCCAAGTGTAATAAGGTCGTGAATTTATTTTGTAATAAAAAAACAAGTTAATTAATGAAAAATTATAATTTCAGCTAATCCCTTATAGTGGGAATTTGGCGATGATGGGTGAGAAAAAGTCAAAATTATAAAATGTTTAATTTAATTTAATTTAATAATAAAAATTAATGAAGTTTTAGTTTAACTTTATTTTCTTCCCAATATATTGGTTAGCCATTCCTATATGAGTTTATAGATTTAGTAATTAATTTCTTCATGTTAGGGAGGAGGTCAAATGTAACTATTTATTTCCCTTTATGAAGAATGCTCTTAATGGAATGATCTACATATCGTGAATTTATTTTGTAATAAAAAAACAAATTAATTAATGAAAAATTATAATTCCAGCAAATTTCTTACTGTGGGAATTTGGTGATGATGGGTAGAAAAAAGTCCAAAATGTAAAATGTTTAATTTAGTTTAGTTTAATAATAAAAATAATGAAGTTCTAATTTAATTTTAATAAAATGTATTGTTATTTTCTTCCCAAGATATTGGTTAACCATCTCTATCACGAGTTCATAGATTTAGTGATCAATCTCTTCATGTTAGGGAGGAGGCCTAATGTAATTATTTATTTCCCTCTATGAAGGATCCCTTTAATGGAATGATCTACACAACACCTCACTTCTTAGGATTGTGGAAAATAAGAGATGGCTAGTGCTTAAGTGGGAGGAAAGGCTTAGTTGATGGTCATTATTGTGAAGAATTTATTAAACTTAGCATACCCCAAAAAATTTATTATTTGCGTTTGTCTTTTCAAACTTAATTTGGTTGTGGATTTTATGAACTAAATATCACTATAAGCACATTACATATCATTTTTCTCAAGGAGTTTTTTTAGTGTTCATCCATAATTTTTTCTATGCAAGAGATATGCAAAAATTTATTAATGAGAATGTTGATGTTTATCTTTCTATGAGATCAACAAAATTTATTACACACTTGAAATAATTTCTATTTTTGCACATAGTAAAATGAAAGTGTCAAAATCATCTACTAATTAAATAATGAAAATCAAACTAAATATGTTTTGAACATAATAAAATGAAAGTATCGTGGAATTAACTTATGAAACTGGGTAGAATTTTTTTTATATTATTAAGACATAGTATAATGAAAGCATCAAGGTCAAGAATAATTAAATTATAAACTTAGTAAAATAGTGGTTTATATTATTAAAGAGAGGGCATGTTAAATAAAAGTGGTGGTCATCCTTAAGCTCCTTTGTATACTAATGTGTTTTTGAGTTGATCCTACAACCTATTTCACTATGAAGATCATAAACCTTAATAATCTCAATATTATTGATGCTCATTTTGTTTTTTAACTTATACAGTATTCATCATAGTTTTTAATCCATCATACTAATATGGATAAAATATTTGTAATATTTCAATTTCTTTTTATTAATTATTTTTATTATCATTATCTATATTAACAAATTCTATAAATTTTATGGAACTACTTAGTTTTTTTTTTAAACTAAATTTGAAATTTAAATTATGTTGAGAATAACCAAATCTATCAAAATTTTAAACTGGATGATTTTATGATTATTTTTCTAAAAGATCACATTTCATTAAATTTGGTTTTGCATAGATAAAAAATTATGCCTTCATCTAATGCGTTTTTGAGTTGATCCAACAACCTATTTTACTATGAAAATCATAAACATTAATAATCTCAATATTATTGATGCTCATTTTGTTTTTTAACTTATACAATATTCATCATAGTTTTTAATCCATCATACTAATACGAATAAAATGTTTGTAATATTTCAATTTCTTTTTATTAATTATTTTTATTATCATTATCGATATTAACAAATTCTATAAATTTTATGGAACTACTTAGTTTTTATTTTATTTTTATTTTCTTTAAAACTAAATTTGAAATTTAAATTATGTTGAGAATAACCAAATCTATTCAAATTTTAAACTGGATGATTTTATGATTATTTTTCTAAAAGATCACATTTCATTAAATTTGGTTTTGCATAGATAAAAATTTATGCCTTCATCTAATGCGTTTTTGAGTTGATCCAACAACCTATTTCACTATGGAGATCATAAACATTAATAATCTCAATATTATTGATGCTCATTTTGTTTTTTATCTTATACAGTATTCATCATAGTTTTTAATCCATCATACTAATATGGATAAAATATTTGTAATATTTCAATTTCTTTTTATTAATTATTTTTATTATCATTATCAATATTAACAAATTTTATAAATTTTATGGAACTACTTAGTTTAAAAAAAAAAAAAAAAACTAAATTTGAAATTTAAATTATGTTGAGAATAACCAAATCTATCAAAATTCAAAATTTTAAACTAGATGATTTTATGATTATTTTTCTAAAAGATCACATTTCATTAAATTTGGATTTGCATAGATACAAATTTATGCCTTCATCTATACAATGTACTTTGTTTTTTTTATAGCACTTAAATATGTACAAATTTAGTCAAAATGACTAAAGAAATGTCTAAATACACCAAAACTAGATGAAAGACACATGATCAGAAACTAAAAACAAATAAATTATAAAATAACTTCATATATTAGAAAATAACTTCATATATGACAAAAATAGCTATATAAAATAAGTATGATTATGTTTTATACATAATAGCTATAATTTAATATAAGTATGGGTCTAATTTCAGCTATATACTAAGTTAGGTAGATAGTGAAAACTTTAGGAAGGGGAAAATCCTATGTAAAGTAGAGTATAAGTTGTTAGTAGTATTTTGGTTAAGGTTTGAAAAATATAGATGAGACAAAAATGCTATGGCATGTTGTGAATGAGAAAAAGTTACAACAAAATCATTACTTTTGTTAATAATTAGCATTGGTGGAATTTTTTCTTTTGATAAAATTTATGTTTTTGATATATACCTTATTCTATGGGACAATTTTGAAATAGTTTTAATCTATTAATGAAACAATTCCCACTGGAAATAACACCAAAAGTTAACTATATCAAATATAATACTTATATTAGTAAAAAATGAATATAGTTATGTTTTATTTATCCTAATTATCATGTAATTCTCAACTAAGCCTTGTTTCAAGAACATGTACAATTTATAATTTATATATTGTGTAAGGTACATCCTCAAAACTCCAAGTAATAAATTGTTCGAGAAAATTCCATGTACATCTCATTTGGATAACCCTTAGTATTATGATTTTTAATTTGTGAAATTTGGAAGAGATGACTTAGATACACCTTAGTATTCTAGTTTTTAATTTGTAAAATTTGGAAGAAATGAAATTGGGATAAGGTCATAAGAGAGAAAGGGTAGGGGTAGTAATKACTATAAAAAAAATMCATAACAAGCCTTGTTAGTGATCACATGGGTGATAAARCAAATTCAACAAGAACTTTGCAAGTCAACTCAATGGAACCTTGGAAACTKTAAGCTTAACAACCCTACGTTCTAGAGGGGTAGAACCATGCTTAAGGTTTGATAACATTGCACACAAATGGATTGAAGATGAAATATCAACATCAATATTTAAGCCTTATTATGTGGATGATTTCTTGATATACATGTATAGAAAAACCAATATCATCTAATATTATTTTGTAAAAATTACATGCAACATTCATAACTAAAACTTGATTTGAAAACTTCAAATAGACAAAAATAAACTCTACATGTAACAAATGGAGTAAGGAATAGGAAATGAAAATATCTAACCAATTTCCCATATTATGTTGTATACGACTTTGGCCCTTCGACGTGGTCATATGAATACACAATGTAACCATGATTGTATCCACTCTAGTAATCAAGTTTTATTTGGCATTAGATGTGTACATCTTCAAGCCATCGTGTTTGAATAGACAATCTATAATGGCTATGTTCTTTGGTGGAGATTAAAATAGGGCTTGTGCATAAGGTTGTCCAATTTATAGGGCAACACTTGACTAAGGATTTCCTTAGATATGTAAAACCATTATGATATCTTATGTTCAATGTACTTCTTAACTGAACGGGTAACATTGTAGATATTGTATTCAATACTAAACAATTACCATTGTAGATATTTTATTCAATAGTTAAACCATTTTGTTTTAGAAAAAGCTATAACCCATCCAATGAACATAGTTCATAGTTGCACACATTACATATATATGTATAAAAATGTACACATCCATGAAGAGGTAAGGACATAACAGTTTTGAAGATTGGATTGAATCTCACCTCGCATCTTGATACCTTATTTAGAGCCACCGAAATAAATGCTTCATCACCCAACAACCTTGGGTGCTCTTCTTTCCACATGATACATGTGGGGTGCAAAAGAAGACATTTTCCCTTTCATTTCTCCCAGTTCATCATTCTTGTATCCTTCATTCCCTAATTATATACATTGTCCTCCCATAATTTTCCTAAGTAAAAAAATACTCTTCTCTTAAAATTATCCCTTGTTAATCTCCTCCTTAATCAAGCCACATCTCTCTCACAAAACATATTACATGTGTGAAAAGGTTTAAGCATTCCCCTTTCATCCTCAACCTCCTCTATATCATAAATTCTATAAATTTTCTCATCCCAAGACATTTTTAGGTTATTCTAGTGACCAATGTCACTATGTACATCATGAGTATTTATGGCAATATTTGTTTTGTTCTTTAGACCTAAATTGTTGGAAAAATAGTTTTGATATTTGTAATTCAAGTTTTGTCATTTATTAAACTTGAAACCATTAACAAAGTCATCATTATATTTCTTAATACGTTCTTAATACAACAATTGCATGAAAAGGTAACAAATATTCATGAAATATTTCAACTTTAATCAAAAACTTTTCTTGTCATTTAAATTTCTTCGGAGAAATGTAAGAGTTTTTCAAAAAACCCAAAAACAAATCACTACATTAAGTTTCTTAATACAACGAATGCATGAAATGGTAATGAATACTCATGGGAGATTTGAATTTCATACATAATGTTTTTGATCATTTAAATTTATTTAGAAAAATATAAGGGCTTATCTGAAAACTTGTAATGATTGCAATACAAAAGTACAATGCAAGCCTTGGTAGAAAAGCCCTGAATGACACAAATCACAAAAATATATTATTTCTCAATTTTTGGACCACATAAAAACAAATCAATTTTAATAATTTCAATCAATTTACATTAATAACACATTCAATATTACGTTGCTTCTTATGATGCTATGTTGAATTTATCAACGTTATTTTAAGCCCAAATGTTTCCATTTCTTGAATAGAATTTCAAAATGCATGTCAATTGAGATTGAAATTACAAAGCAACCTATGTTGAGTTGATCACTTTAGAATTTAAAAGCTATTGAAATATTTTCAACATAGCATGAAGTCATGCCAAGATAAAGCTAGACATGGTTCTTGCTAATGAAAAACTATAGAATCTTCTCTAAATGGAATGATGCTATGATACCAAGAATATTTATCTGTTGTAGTCTAGGGAACCATAGGTATGCATTCAAGTACATAGCTACATTATAGAAGGAATATTAGGGACACACATGTACTAATGAAATAAGAGAGAAGTATTTGGGAACATTAACCAACCACTTAAGTATTCCTTCTTCATGAGTACTTACACAATAGCAAGATGGTTGGAGTAGTTCTACCTGCTCCAAGTAATCCTTCGTTAGGATCTCTTTGTACCTTATACTGATGTCTAATGTATAATGTATGATGAAAATTACAATGTCCTAAGAGGCCTCCCATCATCTCCCCCACACTCAAAACTAAGTGCCTGAAAAATTTTCCCCACCTATGATTAGTGTTCATTCATTATGTCAAGGAACCTCCCCCCACTCCCTGTTCATTCCTACAATCTCCCTCTAAATATGTGTTTAAAGATATGCCATAATTTGGCATGGCTCCCTTAGATCTACTCCACTTGTCCTCCCTCAATAACTAGTACTTGTAGCATTGAGGATGGACGTGGGCATACAATGATTGATCCTCGGTCGTGTAATGAAGTATGTGTTGGAATATTTATTATGTATAGAAGGAAGAGTATTTTTTTTCATTGATGGGAAGCTTAGCCCAACGATGAAGAACAAGAGAAAGTGGCAAGACCAGCATCGCAACGATGATCGCATGGCAAGATCATAAGCGTAAGATCAGGAGGAGGAACAACAGTGATCGTTGGATCACCCATCTCGAATTCCTGATGGTCGTCAGATCTGAATACATATAGGAGGAACGCGCAAAAGAGGAGAAAAAATCTCAAACGTTGGATCTGAGCATGAGGACCGACCATCGTTGGATCCAGAAGAAGGAGCATGATCTTTGAGTACAAGATGAAGCGAGCTTACAAAGTCCCAAAAGCAGGAGGGCTGTCCATCGTCGAGGAGTACACGTGGTGAGGGATTAACATTTCTTTGACTGGAAAGTCAAAGGAAGGATGTGCTCTAACCTTCTAACTCGCAATATGCGAAATCACGATAAGATCTAGATCGTTGATCCAAGAGGGACACATGGCGATATATCAGAGCATGACAAAGGCTTTGTTTCGGAGTTTTGCGGATTGGGAAATCCAAAGGGAGGAGGTGCTCTAACTTATCAAAATCGCGATAACAATCCTGACTGTTGGATGCAGAATACACATGGTGAGAGGTCAACTTTTTCACTGACTGGAAAGTCAAAGGAAGGAGGAGATCTATCCTTTGAAATCGTGAAACACGAAATCACGATCCAATCTAAGTCGTTGATCAAGGGAAATCGTGGATCGTTGATCTGGATCAATTTCAGAGTTTCAGATATTGGGAGTTAGAGGATTCAAGGAAGCAACTCATGGCAGAAACCCCAATATGCGAAATCGTGAAACACTCTCATGCTTGGCCCCTGGTCATAACTTATGGTCACATCGACGAAGGCTTGAGGGAAGGAGCTAATTTCTAATCTCCATTTTGGGGATTGCAACTTGGAGTGTCAAGACCCTTCATCACAAGAATGCCGAAGTTGCGAATTACGAAGCCCTTTGTGGATAAGAGCGAGGTCACCGCCGATGGTCACGAGAAGGGAAGGAGCTAGTCCAACTAAGCTCCTTTTTTTGGAGTTTTGAGGATCGCAAAATCAATGCGAGAAATCTCATCACAAGAATGTCGAAATGCAAAATCATGAAATCAACACGAGACCCTGCACTTGTAATCCAGCGGTGTTGGATACTTGGAAATTTGATCGAAGGGTTACTATTGCTCTTCATGATTATTGTTCAGTTATGATTCAGTTAGCTGAACTAAATCATGATTCTTGGACGGTTGGCGATTCAGTAGCTGAGGCGTTTTTGCCTTAGGCGATTTGAGGTGTAACAGAAGAAGTTTGTGGTTATAATGATGGAAATGCCATGACTGTAGCATGGTTGTTTTGACTCAAAAATGAGTTGAATTGGAGAAAGGTAAAATTACAGTATGTGCAGTGTGAAGAAAACTCAGAGACGAGGAACAGAAGCTGAACATAATAGAAAAGGTGAAGAGAGAAGAATGTGCACATATCAAAGAGCATGAGAAGGATAGAGAAATAACAGATAGAAAGAGACATCAAGTCAAGCCAAGTATGAACAGAGAAGAAGAATAGTGTAGCAGAATAGTGAAGGAGTGGTAAGAATTGATATATCTGTATTGTTTGTTATTCAATCATTTATTTATAATCAAGAGGTAGGGTGGTGCTAGGGAGGAATGTGGTCCTCTGATATTCAAGTTGGTGCTTGAATATTGGAAGTTGAATCTTCCATCTAGTTGTGGCTAGAAAAACAGGGTGGTAGGGTGGTGCTCGGAAAAACACAAAGTTTTTTGTATGCAAGTTGGTGCTTGTATAAGTGGAAGTAGGTGCTTCCATCCAGTTAGTGCTGGAAGACTCAGGGAGTTGGTGCTTCCTTCTAGTGGGTAGAGAAACTAGAGATTTGGTGCTCTCAAACAAGTTGGATCTTGTAAAACAGAGGTAGTAGCCTCACATTGAGTTGGTGCTCAATTATAGATGATGTACAAAACT
>JASDQU010106347.1:5490-58921 GCA_032191745.1 Picea mariana
TACTTCATGAAGCTTGATCTTGAGAAGATTCAAATAGGCCTAAGAACCTTATGTTCCTTTCCTGGCCATGGTCAAGGCTACAATTTCCATATGTGGTGTGTAAAACGTTCTAATGGTGTTAAAGTCAAACGTGAAGGCTCTGCGATTCAACTATGGTGTGCAAAACCTCATAAAGATACCCATATCCCACTATTGTTGGGCATTTTGTTTCAATGTTGGGTGCTTTCTCTTTCACACATGAGGTTGTACAACTGTCGTACGATCTGCATATAACTGTAGAGATCATTTTTCTCCTCTTGGGTGACTCCTTTGGTAGTTGGGTGATTCACTAAATCCCTGAATTGGTCGACTCAATTACATTAAAGTGAATAGAATTACGCTAGAGCTACTAACACATGAAGTGCATTCTCTTTTGGATGGTTGTATGACAGTTGACAATCTTATTGTTTTTTAATTGGACATGTAAATAAGAGTAGGTAATTCAAATGTGCCATCTTTTGACTAGTGAGGGAAAAGTGAAAACAACATTTGCAAATAAATACCTTAAATTGGGACAAATCGACTCATGTGTGTTTACAAACCAAAACATTGTACCAATAGAGAGTCCTTTTCCTTCTTGGTGTTCTAGAGAAGAATAAAAGGACTCGCCACATCTTGAGTTTGATACACTTGTGAAGAAAGTATCCTAGGTGCAATGTTATACCCCTAGGTCAAACCCCATTGTAAATATAATGTAATTGTACATATAGGCTGGTGAGCTAGGATACTTGGAGGTTAGAGTGCCTTTGTATATATGTATTTTGAGGCCATAATGCCTATGCGGTTATTAGGCTGGTGAGCTAGCAGCTGAAAGGCCAACAAGCTTATTTTTGGAAATACAATCACACTAAGTTTTTAATAAAAACACATCACTACTGTAGACCAACCATGTAAAAGAGTATGGGGGGATAAAATCCACTAGAATGGGAAAAGGGGGCTAAGAGTCTAGAAAAAGGGGCTAAGCTAAGGGGGCTTAAGCCAAAAAGGAATATTTTAACAATATTCCTAAAGTTAAAGTCAAATGTAGGGGATAATGAATTTTATCATAAGTCCCTATGAGGAAATGTATCACCATGTGAGGGAACCCATGTGTGGCCATGTAGTTCCCAACATTATAAGCGTCAAGTTGGGAAAATGCACATAAGTTTTGAGGACTTTAGCTTATTCATCAATCATTCTATCATCATTCCTTCACTCACTCAACTGCCATCTGTACCTTCATGCTGCTAGTACTTGTACTTGTACCTATACCAGTACCAGGAGCGTGGTTAGTTTTGGAGCTGGACTGAAGAGGCGAGTTGTTGGGCCCGTAGGACATTGAAGAAGTGGGTTGTTAGGCCCGTGAGCAATCTCTCCAGGTGATAAAACAACTAGGAATTGTTTTACGAAGGTGCCAAACTACAACTATAGGGATTTGGGACTTCCTGTCTGACCTATTGCTGAAGCTGCGGAAGGGAAGTGGGGTAGCCGAAGGACTATTGAGCAAAGAAGAGGCACATTTCCTCGGGTGGGACATGCATGTGGGGAATTATGGATTGTAGGCTATTAGTTTGAGTTGGCACATGTGTCTGAGTTTATATGCTGTAAGAGAGACCTTAGCCTGGTTAGAAATCCTTTACCTAGGTGGAGTTTTAGCCCCAGCTTAGGGGTGACCCAATACTGAGAGTTTATGAGCAATATGGTCTAAAGCTGGGAGGAACTAGAAGGTCTGCACATAGTTGGTGTTCTTTTTATCAAAGATAAGTATCAATTGTGTGATAATTTATGTGTTGTGTTAATATTATGCATTTATTTTCATGAGTTTTTCCTGTGTAACTTGCATGTATATTTCTATTATTATTTTGTATGAATCTGTGCATTTGCAGAGTATTTTTATGAATTAAATTAGTATAAGAGTTTGGAATTTTTCGTGTGGCATTGCCCAACAGGGATTTGAGGATGCTAAAATGTGGTATCAGAGCTCCAGTTTTGACACTGAGCCGCCAATTAACATAGCGCATAACTAAAAATGTAGACTATGCATGCAAATTGTTTGACAGAATATCAAAAGATGTCCACAAACTATTCAATAAAATTATTTCAGTGAAATTAAAGGAATTTTACAAATAATTTGGAAGAACTAAGCCCATGAATTAAGTATACACAAATTTAGTCTCTAATTGAGCAAGTTTGGGCCTGTAGATGGTTGAAATTTGAAGTTATAGAGCGGCCATGGCGCCCATGAAAAAATTGAGGCTAAATGGGGCAAAAGCCCCAATTTTCGCAGAATAATTCACGATGAATTCAATGTGCAAGAGGCGAATTTGAAGAGTAGGGGGTAAACTTTGTATATATAGACCCCAATTTGGCTGTATCGAGCTTAATTACAAGATCTAATGGCAACAACACAAGTAATTGTAGAATTCCCATGATAAAAATTGGTCCCCAATTATGCGGTGGAAATTCTTGTATAAATAATGAATAATGCAAGAAATGAACCAAGAATTAAAATCTCCAAATTTTAATGGCAATCCAAGAAATAAATTTTGAATTTGGGTGATTTTCAAAGTAAGAAAAATCATAAAAATTTGGGTATTTTTTCGTACGATGACGTCAACATGACATGGAGGCCACATGTTAGTTGATGTGGTAGAAGAAAGATGTGTACTGCCATGGTGACATGTACATATTGGATGGAATGATAGTTGGTAGGTGATGTGGAGCCATGTGGCAGACCAACTGTCAGTCCCATGAAACTGTTATAAGATATTGGAATTTGTCTAAGTGTTAAGCTATCGCAGAGAGCGAAGAGAATTGAGGGTGTGGAAAGAGGTATGGTATCCCCATGGACCCATAAACCCGCAGTAAGAAGTGGAAAATTGGCTAAGTCCTAAGGATCGGTCAGGAAGACAGGTGGATTGAATTCTAAGAGTAAAACAAATATGGGATCACCCGAACCTGCGGTGAAATTTCAAAATTTGAATAAGTATAGGTGTATAATGGATACAGTGGAACACCACGGTGCCTTTTGGAGGAGGCAAAAGTTATAACATGAATGAATGGACTCACGAAACCACGATAAACTTAAGAAAAGTTTCTAAGTATGGGAGCAAGTTAAGGGTGGCGGAAAGCGAGAATGTGTTTTGGAGGTTGCAGAAGTTTGAAAGGAATAAATGAAGACCTCAGACCTGCAGTGAAATATTTTAACAATCAATATCTAATTCAAAGATAATCAAATGGTGGTTGAGCATCAAAGCTAGGATTCTCGAGCTAACAAATTTCTCTTCCCTGCCATGCCATTAATAGTCTTCCTGCTCAAATATTTTGAAGGGGGACACGAGAATTAGTCATGAGGATTTGTGGACAACGGAGCCCATGCATTCACTCAAGAATGTATAAAAAAATGATATTAAGATTTGACAAGAAATTAGAAATAAATTATTTTTGATAAAATTCTGAAGAACAAAATGTTGTATAAAATGATGGATTTGTTAAATTCTTGTAGCCTTAAAAATATTGTTGCATACACATTTTGCAGAACCAAGAAAAAAATTCGATGTAAGAAAAATTCAACAGGAAGATCAGTAAACCAATACATGGATGATTCCCAAGAAACTTACAATTATGAATATGAAGGAATAATATTTGGTATGGGCGTGGGTGATGCAATAACAAAATCCAATGGGCATGGAGAAGACGAAAAGGAAGAGAGCATGAAATTGGTAGAGAGCATAATTTTTTTTCAAAAGGATGTCCAAAGTTATAAAGATGATAACAAGAAGCTTATGAAAGCCAAAGAGCAGTGAGAAGGATTTAACATCAAGTTAATGCAGATCTTGGACAAAAAAGAGACGAAGATGGATAATGAGACTAAGTCAAGCAAATCAGGGAGTCACCGGTCTCATGATGAGAGAAGAAGAACCAAAGTGTTGGTAGGCATCACCATCACTCCCCAAGGAAATCAACTAGGAGAACACACATTAGTTCAAGTCCATCCCCTATCAGAAAGCATAAGAAGAAGTCTAGGGTGGATGAGCTATAGGGAGAAATGAACAAAATCAAACCACCTACATTTGATAGAGAACAAAAGAAGGATGGGGATGATGAGACCTAGCTATTGGGCATGAGAAATTATTTTTAGTTGCATAATTACTCTTCATAGGAAGAAGGAAGAAATTCCATATACCAACTCAAAGGAAAAACATCAATGTGGTGGGATCAATTTGTGCAAGTGCAACACATTGATGAGAAAAAAATTATTTGGAGAGAATTCAAAAGGTATTTTCAAAATAAGTACTTAACCAAATGATACTATGATAATAAGATGAAGGATTTCTTTGAACTCAAGCTTGGGAGTATGACCATAGATGAATATGAAAGGAGGTTCTTAGGGCTGCTAAAATATATTTCTTTCATCATGGATGAACAAGTTAAGATTCGGAGGTACTTGAGTGGGCTGCCAACATTTATCAATGACAAGATACAATAGGATGATCCCAAGATGCTAGAGGAAACCATAAGGACATATAAATTCCTTTATGATCAACATAAAGGAAGACCAACTTTCCAAAAGGTGTGCGAAGACAAGAAGAAGAGAAAAATGGAACATAGGAGGAAGGGGACAAAGCCACCATTTTTCTGAAATAATTCTCAAGGGAAACCAACTCCTAAGGAACCCAAGATTACTGAGACAATGGGACAGAGACCAAGGAAACCACCTATTCAATGTTGGGGTTGTGGGGGAGATCATATGTACAGATATTTCTCTCATAGAGGTGAAAAGTGAGGACTATTCACAATGTATAGCAAGATGAAATAGTGGAGGACATGGGCATAAATGTACCTAGGATATAAGCAACTCTGGATAACAAGAAAGTTGAGTTTTAGTTACATATGATTGAAGTGGAATGTAAGATCAACAACCAACCCATTGCTATTTTGATTGATTCAGGATCTAGTCATAGTTATCTAGATCCTAAGATGGTGGAAAGATTTCATTTTCCAAGAAGCAAGCTTGGTAAACCTTGGATGGTGTAGCTAGCTACAACAACTAAACAAAATATTAACAAGATGGTTAAGGAATTCCCAATGGACATGAATGGATTAAGCACAAGGGCATATTTGAATATCATACCTTTGGGCTCATATGAATGCCTAATCGGTATGGATTGGTTGGATCAACATCATGATGTTCTAGAATGTTATAATAAAGATTTTACATTCTTGGATGAAGAAGGGAACTTGAGGTCAGTTTAGGGTATTCCAAGAGCAATAACCATCAGAGAAGTTTAGGGCTTGCAGTTGAAGAAAAACTTCAGGAAAGCATGTCAAGTATTTGCAACACATATGGAGGAGGAACATAAGGATAAAGTACCAAGTATTAAATATTACACAGTCCTAAAAGAGTTTGAAGACGTATTTAAAGAAATACTAGGGATGCCACCCAAGAGAGATATTGATTTCTCCATAAATATGATGCCTAGAGCAACCCCAATATCCAAGAATCCTTATAAGATGAGTACGCCAGAGTTGAAGGAGTTGCAATTGTAGGTGGAGGAACTTCTAAAGAAGGGGTATATACAATCAAGTGTGTCACCTTAGGGTGCCCCAATATTATTTGTGAAGAAAAAGGATGGAACCTTGAGGCTTTGCATTGAATTCAGGCAGTTGAACAAGGTAATTGTGAATAACAAGTATCCTTTTCCAAGGATAGATGATCTCTTTGATCAACTGAAACATGCTAAGGTATTCTCTAAGATTGATCTCAGGTCAGGTTATCACCACGTAAGAATTAAGGAACAATACATTAGCAAGACTACCTTCATTACAAGGTATGACCATTATGAGTTCACAATGGTGCCATTTGGGTTATCAAATGCATCGACTGTCTTCATGTGTTTAATGAATGGTATTTTCAGAGAATACTTGGATAAGTTTGTCATTGTATTTTTAGATGACATACTTATTTACTCAAAATCTGAAGAAGAACATGAGCAACACTTGAGGGTGGTGCTACAATTATTGAGAGAACATTAACTATTTGAAAAGTTGAGCAAGTGCTCATGTTGGGCTTGTGATTTGGTTGTTTTATGATGATGATTGAATCCTTTTTGTACCGGTATTATATGTGTTATTAACCATTTTGAAGAAGTTTTCGAAGGATTTTGTATCAATTCATCATGGATTTATAACATGTATGTGTAGTTGATGTTTTGCAATGGTTTTGAGTTAGATTTAGTTCGATTTAATTTTTATAAGGATCTAATGCGTGATCTGTGTGTCATAGGGCGAATTCACAATGCAATTTTCCATCCGGTAGCTCGTTCAACACTTCATCCAGCACCCGATCCGGTACTTCATTTGACACTGCATCCAACACTTGGAGCATAGGCGAGTTGGTGGTTGTTATATTGGCGGCCTGTGCTGGGCGAATCGAGGACCTGGGTTTTGTTCCCCTTCTTGGCCTCCAGTTACTGAGCTCTTGACATCTTGGATTAAGCAGTTATGTTAATCATTGAGTGGCTCGTTTAGTTTATAGAAGCTAAAGGCTGTTAGAGCGTATTTAATGGGATTTACAATTTTTAGAGGAGGTCGACCTTTCTAGTGGTTGACCTCTCGAATTGTAATCATTATAAATACCACCAGTAGTGGCTAGACTAGAGAAGAATTGTTAGAATACATTTCGCTGTGTAATTGAGACATCTCTACAAACTTGTGTTAAGATTGCGCTTTTTAATTTAATGACAGAACCGTGTTGTTTAAGCTTGCGATTTGCTATTGAGGAGTAGCCACAACCTACTAGGGGGCCCACCAATGTTCTGGGTGAATACTTAAATAGATGGATTGTGTATTTTAGTTGTGTAGTTATCATTTACTTCATTTCCCTGTTATATGTGTTTTGTCATTTTAAATGCTGTGTGTTTGCTGTTCATCATTTAATTATTTAATTTCCCTTTTGTAGGTTGCTTGTAGGAGATAGATATCTATTATGCTGTGTCTTTTATGTTAGTAAATGGCTTGCAAGCTAATAACTTTGTTGGTGTGTTAAAAGTTAATTTGATTTCTACAGGTTGAAACATAGTAGTCTTTAAAACAGAGTACTAGTTTAATACAGAGTTTCTTTTGCAAGTTTTGATGGATTAATAGTTGCGAGTTTTGTTAATTGATTTCATTCTCAGTTTAGTCATACTGTCATGAATCTATTTTGATTATCAATCTTGTCTTAGTGTGCTAGAATAGAACTATGTTTTGGATTATGTTTTCACAAGCATTCTAGTTTGCAATCTAAGTTTTTAATGATAGAATTAAGTTTAGTTTAATTTATGAAATCTCAGTTTTATATTCGAGTTATGATTTTAATTACAAGTTTGAATTTGAATTAAGTTTTTAATCATAAGTTTATAGCCTTGTGAATTTACTTGAGTTAGCATAAAGAGTGCATTTGAATTAAGTATAATAGTGTTTTCTTATCATCGATGATTGATGCATGAAATTGAGAGATCACATGGATTTTCAGGATAGTTAATATTTCTTCTATGATGGCTAAGCTCTCGTTAGATTACTTGATTCATACTTTTCATTTCTCCATAGAAGTCAATATTGAATTCATTCCTCTTGATCTATCACTAATCGTTCGATGCCATCGTGATTTTATTAGGCACCGAAGACATAATCATCATCTTTGAAGTTTCTTGCTATTGTAGATTAAGAATAGTTTTTGAATAATCTCTGAATGCTATCATGATTTTTTTGATTAAGTAGGTTAATATTTCCCTTTGTAGATTAGAAAAAATTACGAGTTTTATCTTAAGAATAGAGTTTAATTGTTGAATAGTTTTGATTAGTTTACTTGCTGGATAGTTTTGATTATTTTACTTGTTGAATAGTTTTAATAGGTTTAATTGCTGAATAAGTTTTAATAGGTTAGTTGTTTGATTGTTTACTTGCTTACTTGCTGATGCTCATTAGATTGAATAGATTAACTTTTTGTTTCTATTGCTCATTAAATTGAATAGATTGAATATATTACTTGTTGTTGCTCATTAGATTAAATAGGTTAACTTGTTCAAAGTAGGGTTTTGATTTGCTTCTTTAGGAACAATCCATCGATCCATTGTTTAAAAGTTGCTTAGGGTAAATAGGGTTTTCTAATTGATAGTATTTTCTTAAGTAGATTAATCCTTAGATAGACCATCTCCTTAGTTAGATCACACTTCCTCTAGCTTTTCTGCCTTGGCACATATAGTGATACAACTCTCAGTTTACTTACCTCAGGTTGACAATTTAATTGAGGGATTTAGTGCATATAGACCACCCATCATTTTTGGCGCTATTGCCGAGGATTTTTCTCAAGGTAGGAAACAATTAGGAGATAGATCATTTCTGAACCTTATCATTAGTTTGGTGGCGAGGGAACTTTAAGATGAAAGGTAAGAACCTGTGCATCTGTTATAATAGGTTCCCCCAAACTCAATGGTAGTTTTTCTTTTTGTTTTCTTTCATGAATTGACCTAGGAACCCAAAAGGAAGATACATTAAAACTAAATCAAACCTTTCGACCAAGGTTTCTTCTGACCTTTTTGGGGGAAGGAACACTCCACTCCACTCATAAACTCCTTAGAACGATACCTAAAATTAGGGGCTAGATCAACCCAAAGAGATAAAGTAGTCTCTGAAGATACTCTAACAGGGAGCACTATAGAACAAAAAAATGAAGCATCAATAATAGTGGGATAGGAGGCAAGACTACTCGAGCCTTCCATAGAACCAACCAACACAACCTTTGTTTTTTCACCACCATCAGGAGAACCTAACTTTGTAGACATTATAGACCCTGAACAGGTGAATACTTTGTTTGGTAGTTTATCCAATATAATTGTTTCTCAAATTGAAACATAAACCTTGGCACCAATAATCTCAGCCGACTCGAGTAGAGTCCCAGACATCCAAGCAGTCGGAAGACCATCCCATCAATGGGATACCGTTCTTAGAAAAGAACCTTGGGATACTTTGTTATTTTCAGGGATAAAACCATCTAGGTACTCTCTTTTGGAAACCAAACTAGTATGGATGATCAAGAGGATCACAACCATGTAAGACACGAGGAGGGAGAAGAAGCTAGAAACCAAACCGAAACCAAGGTTCCTTCCGACATTTTTGGGGGAAGTAACACTCCACTCCACTCATAAAATCATCAGACCGATATCAAAAAGTAGGGGCTAGCTCAACCCAAAGAGATAAAGCAGTCTCTGAAGAGACTCTAACAGGTAGCACTATAGAACAGAAAATTGAAGCATCAATAATAGTGGGATAGGAGGCAAGACTACTCGATCCTTCCATAGAACCAACCAACACAACCTTTGTTTTTTCACCACCATCAGGAGACCCTAACTTTGTAGACATTATAGACCCTGAACATGTGAATACTTTGATTGGTAGTTCATCCAATATAATTGTTTCTCAAATTGAAACATAAACCTTGGCACCAATAATATCAACCGACTCGAGTAGAGTCCCAGACATCCAAGCAGTCAGAAGATGTTCCCATCAAAGGGATACCATCCTTAGAAAAGAAACTTGGGATACTTTGTTATCTTCAGGGATAAAACCATCTAGGTAATCTCTTTTTGGAAACCCTACCAGTATGGATTATTAGGAGGATCACAACCATGTAAGATATGAGGAGGGAGAAGAAGTTGGAAACCAAACCGAAACCACCTTCGGGTTTCCAATTTTGGACACCACACAAAATGCCAATATGAAAAATATTCCCCTCTTGGCACTGCCCACCTTTTATGGTAAAAGCAGTGAAGACTCGAATACCTTCCTATTTGAGTTTGACATCTTGTGTAGGAGCTACAACTACTTACAAGATGCCCAGAAACTAAAACTCTTTCCTACCACCCTCAAGTACTTTGCACTAAGATGGTTCATGGGGTTGGGAGAGTCCAGTATTAGGTCTTGGGAAGCCATGAAAGATACATTTATTAAGAAATACCAAGATTACTGCAAGTCCAAGGATTCTTGTAATGATATTTTCAAAATCCAACAGTTATAGGATGAGAATCTCGAGGATTATATGGAACGGTTTGCTTATATCTCATAGAAATCAAAGTACCATGACCTTTCAGATGATGCAGTCAGGGCCCTTTTTCTTAAAGGAATTTCATAAGAATACCTAGAGATACTTAACCTGATGGCATCAAGTGACATCTCCCATAAACTATTTTCTGAAATTTGTGAAATGTGTAAGAATTAATCGAGGAGTAGAGATACAACAGGGAAGAATGTTTGAGATCGTTATAGTAGAAACTTAAAACTAGTTAGTTTAGGTGGTATCACAAGAGTAGAGATAGGGAACCTTTTAGAGAACTTCAAAACAAATATCTTAAGCACAATAGGTTCCCATTTGGACATCCTAAATATTAAAAAGCAACAGGAGGAGGAAAATGCAGCATTGAGCATATTTTGCCCAAGATGCAGGAGGAAGAATTCCTCAAGGGAATTTCCATTAGATAACATTTCAATTTTTGGCTTCTGCATAGAGGACCACTCAAATAAAAAATGTCCATCATTTCCCAGTTTGTTAGCAATCTATAGAAGTGGGGATCCCAGGGATTCCTCTTATGTACCTAGGTGGCCATGGCAGCCTAGGAATCAACCTACATACCTGGATCTACAACCTCAAGTTCCACCCTATTATCAACAACCACAACAGTGGAACTCACCGAGTTGGAAAAAATGGTCTACACAGTATCACCATCCTTGGCTTCAAGGATGGAGAGGATGGAATAACCAAGGAAACCCTCGAGCTCCACCTGTCCCTATGCCCAACCATCCTTACCCTCAGTTTCCACCGAACATCCCGCAACTTATGCTAGGTTTTGTTCCACCACCTTTACCTCCTATTCCACAACAACCAAAACAATACCAGGATGTAATATCCCCAAGACCGACATTATTAACAGAACAACCAATGCCCAATCCCAATAATAATCCCACTCAACCTCTTCATAATGTTGAGATGCAGGCCTTCCCGACATATGTTATTTCTCTTATTCCATTGTAGGAGATTCAAATAAGCTCATGAAAAGTTCTGGATAGGCAGAGGCCTTCAATAGTCATCCAGGAAGAAGAAGAAGAAGGGGAAATCCCCAAACAACCCACATATGACACTAGGTGGGAAGATGTTATTATTCCTAAGAACCAAGAACCCAAGCTTCCCCAAAATCAACCTTCACAAATTACGAAGGCCCCTCCTTATCTAGAAAGATTAGTAATTGAGAAACCTACCACCCGACCAGAATTTAACATCTTGAATGAATTGAATAATATCTGTGTCAAAATTCCCTTGCTACAAGCCATTAAGGATATTCCAATCTACAGTAAGGTGGTCAAAGAACTGTGTATTAAGAAGCCAGGGAGGAAGCAGAAGGATCCTCCAAAAATACATTTGATAGAAGAACTTTCTGAGTACATATCAGAGCAGCCTAAGGTCACAAAATATGGGAACCTAGAAAACTCCGTAGTGACCATAACCATTAATGAGGTTTCCATCGGGAACACTCTCATATACCTAGGGGAAGCCATCAATGTTATGACTGTTACTACCTTGGAGGAATTACAACTAAAACCTCTTCTTAGACCTACCCCAACTATTTTGGAATTAGAAGATAAGACAGGGGTTATACCTGAAGGAATTCTGGATGATATCATAGTTACTTTAGCCTCATGGGAGTACCCAATGGAATTTCTTGTCATCCAATCAAAGGATCCTACCAAAGGGCATCCCGTTATTTTGGGAATACCTTGGTTAGCCACATCCAATGCATTTATTGGCTGTAGAGAGGGAGAAATGACCATCTCAAATGGACTCTCTATACAAAATCTCACCATATATCCACCAACTCAACCTATCATGGAGAATCTATGGTGGATTGAATGTCCATACGAGAATGAGGACTAGGAAGAGCCCGTGTTTCCAAGTGATCATTCCTGGGCACTTCAGGAGAACACAATGGAAAATGTACTAAACCAGTTTATTTATGATATCACGTGTGTTGATTTTCCACAATATTTTCCCCAATTTGAGTACATGTTTGGGGAATAATTTCAGGAATAGTTGGACCCATCGATTTCATATTCTACATATTTTATCTTTGAGATAGATGAGTCTGCCACATATTATACCATACCCTACGGAATTAGTCCAGAAAAATTTCTACATATAAATTCCAGACTAGATGCAGACCAAAAAAATCAGTTAGTAAGTGTCCTTAAAGAACAATCAGGTGCATTCACCTGGGAATACACTGATATGAAGGGTATACACCCTAACACATTCATTCATCACATATATACCCAGGGGGAAGTAACACCTGTTAGGAAACCCCAGAGAAGGATGAACCCGACACTCAAGGATACAGTAAAGGAGGAGATCCAAAAGTTATTAAATGTCAGATTTATTTATCCCATCTCCGACAGTAAATGGGTATCCCAGCTTGTAGTGGTTCCAAAAAAAGTAATCGGGAAATGGAGAATTTGTGTTGATTTCCAGGAACTTAACAAGGCCACTTTGAAGGATTATTTTCCTCTTCCTTTCATTGACCAAGTCTTGGATACCCTATCAGGAAAGAAATATTTCTCCTTTTTAGATGGATATAGCGGGTACAATCAAATTCTCATAGCACCCGAGGACAAGGACAAGACTACCTTCACTTGTCCTTGGGGAACTTATGCCTATAGGGTCTTACCATTTGGATTGTGTAATGTTCCTGCCACATTTCAACAAGAAATACTAGGGATATTTGCTGATCTTATTCATGATTGCGTGGAGGTATACATGGATGACTTCACACTATATGGAAATACTTACTAGGAAGCCTTAGATAACTTAGAAAAATTCCTTATCAGATGCCAAGAAATGAACCTGTCCTTAAGTCATGAAAAATGTAAAATGTTGTTGACTAAAGGAGTAGTTCTAGGAAATCACGTTTCATCTGAAGAGATTAAAGTTGATCCCGCTAAGATTGAGGTCATCGTCAGACTTCCACCCCCCAAGACTCAAAAATAGGTGAGAATCTTTCTTGGACATGCCAGATACGACCGACGATTTATTGAAAATTTCACAAAGATTGCTGCACCCATGTTTGGATTGTTAATAAAGGATGTTGATTTTCTTTAGATTGAGCAGTGTCAAACCACCTTTCAAACTATGAAAGGTAATCTATCTGTGGCACCAATTATTAGGGGGCCCAATTGGTCTCTCCCATTTCACATATCCACTAATGCCTCTGACACTACAATAGGAGGAGTATTAGGGAAGAAAGAAGACCAACAATCCTATGCCATTTATTTTGTGAGAAAGAACTTGTCCCCTACCGAGTTAAAATATACAGTTACCGAAAAGTAATTCTTGGCAGTAGTTCATGCTATCAATAAGTTTCACCACTACATCATAGGTTACGAAGTATTTGTACATACATATCACTCTGCCATTATATTTCTCATGAATAAACCCATAACTAATCACTGAGTGACTAGGTGGATCCTACTATTGCAAGAATTTAATATCACCGTCCTTGACCGAACTAGAAAGGAGAATTTGGTAGCTAATTTTATTTCATGCATAAAAAATGAGGATGATGATATTCCTATAGATAAGAGTTTCCCAGACGAGCACCTTTTTGCGCTTTCTATAAATAATCCATCGTTTGTAGATATGGAAAACTATTTGTCTACTAGGAAGTTACCATCTCATTTTTCACCTCATGAAAAGTGTAGAATTATTACGCAAAGTGCCAATTACTCTTGGGTTGGCCATGACCTTTTTCGTACTGGTCTAGAATTGATTATTTGTAGATGTGTCCGAGAAGATGAGATACTAGAAATCCTATGAAGTTGTCATGATGGACCATGTGGTGACCATTTTTCTGACAAACATACAACATATAAGGTGTTACATTTAGGTTACTATTAGCCTAGCATTTTTAAGGATGCTGCCAAGTATGTGAGGAGTTGCGATAGTTGTCAAAGGATAGGAAGACCCACATCAACTGATGAAATTCCCTTGCGTGACCAAGTTATGATAGAACCTTTCGAGAAATGGGACCTTGACTTTGTAGGACCAATTTCACCCATGTCTTGTAAGAAAAATTATATTTTGGTTTGTACAGATTATGTCACCAAGTGGGTAGAAGAAAAATCCCTATTCAGGGCTACAGAAAAATCCGTTGTCAAATTCATCTATGAAGACATATTCGCCCGCTTTGGTGTTCCTCATGAAATTGTTACAGACCAAGGCACTAAATTCACTTCCAAGCTGATGAGAGAACTAACAAAGAAATATGGGATCAAGCACTGCAAGTCTTCTCCATACCACCCACAAGCTAATGGTCAGGTAGAGTCCAATTTTTTTTTTTTTCTGGAAGCTATATTAACCAAGACTGTTCGATTGCATCATCGGGATTGCGCTGATAGGCTTCCAGAGGCTTTGTGGGCATATCAGACCACCTGGAGAAACAACACTGGGCATACCCCTTATGATCTAGTGTATGGGAAACAAGTACTTCTACCAATAGAATTCCAAGTAAGAACCTTTTGTATTACTTCATAATTGGGATTAAACTTAGATGAGGCTCATAAACAATGAGCCCTACAATTAAATGAGTTGGATGAGATCAGGAAAGACGCTATCCAATGAACAATATTAGTCCAAAACTAGAGGAGCAAGTGGCATGCCAAGTTTATTAAGAAGAAGCACTTCCAACCTGGTGATTGGGATTTGTTGTTTAACTCTCGATTTAAAACCTTCAAAGGAAAACCTAGCACTCGGTGGTTGTATCCTTATGAGGTAGTCACCATGTATGAAAATGGGGCTGTGAAAATTAAAACAATTGACGATGGACAAGTCTCCTTCATAGTAAATTTACACCGACTCAAACTTTATCACAAACCCACTTCCAAAGAAGATTTTCTACAAGTCATGTCAACTGACAAGGCATTGGCCTTAGTAGATGGGGAAGTACCCCCTTGTTCTTGAATGTTTTTCTGAATTTTCGGCTGTACATATGTAAATAATTTTGAAGTATGTTGATAGACAATTCTAGAGATTTTTGTGGGTATTTATTTCACCAGGAGTAGATAGTTTCAAGGAGATATAAAAGAAGTATTTTCCTTCAAAATATTTCTATATTTGAACCTTGTTGTCTGCTAAGCATCAATTGAATAATGATTTGATGTAATTAGCCACTTTTTTGCAAAGATTTCCATCTTCTTTTTCTCAAGGCATCTTTACTAGCAACTGCTCTTAAACCTTCACCACTAGGATATAAGGAAGTGACACCTTAACAATCAAACTTAGAGTTTACTCGTACAGTTTCCCCAATAACCTTGAGTAAGTGAGTAAAGTATATTTATTAAAGAGTAACAAGGAGGTCTGATTAGCGGTTAGCCATGGAAACATCACAATAACTAAAAAACAAGAAAGTGAGTTGAGCCTAAAGATACCTTTCTGTTCTTTCCCAATGGTACCATCCACTACACACTAAAAATGATTGATTATATCATATATTTAGATAGGACACGCCCACTTAAGTACCCCTTACATCAGGACAATCTATAAGGTATACCTAAAGGAAGTTCATCCTCTAACATAAATACCATCCCAATCTAAAAATGAAAAGAAAAAAGAAAAGTTTTTTCAGAGCTGTCCCCCCATCTTCTTTCACAAAGCAATATTATATTAAAATCTTAAAAGATGGAGGGCCATTCTTTGAGGGTGTAAGAGGCCAACCTGCCGGGATACTGAATAGGTCTACTAGCAGTGGGTACCGGCCTGTGGTATGACTAGGTAAACCCGCCAGAGTACTGAACAGGCTTGCTGGCAGTGGGGCATTCTACCTAGTGATTATGATAATCTGACAAAAAAAAATGAAATTCCTAAATCTTAAACTTGTCCTGATGTAAAACATTACTTGTAGACAAAGCTGAAATGAAGTATGTATGGTTAAACTAGGGTTAATGAACTCCATAAATATTCCATTGGGAACTAACTTTGAGACTATCTTGAAACTCTCTCGCCTACCTCTTCTTAACTATATGTAGTATATTCTATCCTATAGATGGGGCCATATTCTAACCGTCTCGTCAGACCGATATGCGAAATTTATCTCTACACTTAACAAGCTATAAATCTTCGGCTATTGGGAGAATTGAATGGTTTCCTATGTTTTTGATTGTGAGGTGTCACAATACTTAGGAGTGGGGGAGGGGTTTCACGAGTTGAAAAATGACAACACTACCTATCTATAATCCATGAGAAAAAGAAGTAGAATCTTTGTAAAAAAATCTATATATTGTTTTCATGATATGGGCTATTATATAAACAGTTTTTTTTATTGAAATGCTAAACACACTATGTGTTATAAACCTACTGTATATTTCTTCGACATACCACTTAATTGGTTTTTCTTTATAGAGGGTTCATTACAGACTTGTGATTACATGCCTTATAATATGTGAGATAGAGGAACAGATTGTGCGAGCACGATGACAAAGCAAGTAACAATGGAACACTCTTATCCTGTCTCTGCTCCTATTCACCTTAACTGTCAAAAGTGTTTAAGACTAAGTGTTATGGATAAAACATCTATTACAGGATGAAGAAATTCCATTTTGCACAGGAGTACCATATGGATTTCCATATGGGGTGCCGTATGGAGTGCCATTTGGAAGACCATATGGGGTGCCATATGGATGACTGGATGACATGGCATATGAAGGATCAGATGAGGTGCATACACATAGTAAATGACCACGATTTCAGGTAAACATGAATCGTTTGAATTAATTTGGCTGTTCAATTGTATGATGAGATAGTTAAATGGAATTTGATAGTTAAATGATACAATCGTTAAATACATTTTTATGATCAAATGTCCAAGTTGAAGACTTGGACATTGATCTAATTCTCTCATCATTAGATTTGCCTCCAAAAGATACTCTTCAAATTCAAAATGGGTGCAGTCATAGTCACACATGGAAACTCATGTGTGATTAATTCATCAACGGATTCAACCGTTTCCACCTTGAGCGCATTAAAAATTAGAGGGTTAGCTCCAAATTGTTATTTCATTCATGCATGATCGTTGTATTGTGCTCATCCTCTACCCAATTGCGTTCGTCCTCTGCCCAAATTCACTCCTTCGTCCAATTCTACTCCTCTGCTCATCCTCTGCACTGTAACCATGCCCAAATGATATGGTCCATCCTCCTATGCTGACCTCTTGTCTATCCCTGAATTAGTACAGTGTAGGGAGGTCTTTCTTCACACAGGGTGGGGGACATTCTTGGCTTGTCTACAGGGCCACAATGATGTTGTTTCTTTGCAATTCGCCCTCGGATTCGATGGGAGATTGGCACACGTGGGGTATCTGGAATTCTTGGTCTTTGAGGAGTCAAATTCCTTAGCCACGAAGCTACCAAGAGTTGGAGATCATTAGTTCAAACACCACTAGTTTCCACGACCAAGTTACAACAGGGTTTTCAAGCTTGAGTTTCAGAATGTTTCTGGAGCTAAGGGATACTCCAAGGAGTGGATTAAAGATGAGCTAATTAACCCCCTGATTTTCATCACCAGAATTATCACTTGTGAATGTAGATACTCTATTTTTAAAGCTTGCCATTTTAGACTGTTATCTCATTTCCAATTCAACAAGCCATTGAATTTTCCTTTTTACTTCTTGAAAAGCCTTGAGAAGATGTCTTCCCAAGTATGAAAGAATGTGGCTAATCCTCATAATAGCCTATTCCACCACAACCTCATCAAATTGATTTTCATAGATGAGTTGGAAAAATAGGGGAAGACATGGGATGAATTCATTTATCAATTTCAAACCCCCATATCACAATCAAGACCAGCAAGAAAAAACTTGATCTAGGGGCTGTTACTCCATCCAAAACCCATTCTCCAAAGACTCCAAACCCTCCTACTCAAGCTATCCCTCTACCGGAACACAAGACCAAGAAACTTGTTGATACCCTTGCAGCCTCATCGGGAAAGAAAAATAAAAATCCCATTGATAACTCTCCAATGCCCTCAACATCTATTGATCCTGCACCCAAAAAGTTACAAGAGGCAATTCAACTATATTTCCTTGTAGTCCCTACAAATAGGAGAGGAGCCAATCAGTTCAAAGGAGGATCTTTTCAAAAAAGTACCCGGAATGCAAGTGGAAAGCCTAATGTAAAACACCTAGGCACTTCAGATCCTATCCAAGTATCTTCCGATCTCGAAAGCCCCCATGAAAGACTTAGGGAAGTTTCTGCAGAAGAATTGGAGCCTGATAGAGAAGCAAAATCCGAACCCATTCTCCCTCATAAACCCTCTGTTACTTCTACCTCACAGATACCTACACCAGATCCCAAAATTGATATACTCTCTACATCCTTCAAGGGATCCAATACCTCCTCTAAGATATCTGATCATACTCCAACCATTGTAAAATTACAACAGGAAAATTTTCAGCTGCTGCAACAATTGGAAGAGAGGAAGACCATGGATAGGCATCTCCACCATGATAATGAAATATTACAAGAAAAGGTGAATTCCCTCCAACGATTGGTTGATAAAATGACCAATGAAAATCGTAGCCTCTGTGCACAATTGAAACACCACAAGAGGGCCAAGACAAAGTCTTTAGGGCAAGAAGCTTCTAAAGATAATCCATCCCCTTCTCAGCAAGTCTAGTCATATTGGGCAATTCATATTTGTTTGCAGTGGGACCTGCAAATCCTTAGGTGTGGGGGTAATGTTGGGCTCATGATTTGGTTGTTTTATGATGATGATTGAATCCTTTTTGTACCGATATTATATGTGTTATTAACCATTTTGAAGAAGTTTTCGAAGGATTTTGTATCAATTCATCATGGATTTATAAAAGGTATGCGTAATTGATGTTTTGCAATGGTTTTGAGTTAGATTCCGATAGATTTAATGTTTATAAGGATATAATGTGCGATCTGCGTGTCACATGGTGAATTCACAATGCAATTTTCCATTTGGTATCTCGTTCAACACTTCATCCAACACCCGATCCGGTTCATCCGACACTGCATCCAACACTTGGAGTGTAGGCAAGTTGGAAGTTGTTTATATTGGTAGCCTATGCTGGGCGAATCAGTGACCTGGGTTTTGTTCCCCCTCGTGGCCTCCAACTACTGAGCTCTTGACATCTCAGATTAAGCAATTATGCTAATCGTTGAGTGGTTCGTTCAGTTTCTAGAAGCTAAACGCTGTTAGAGCGTATTTAATGGGATTTACCATTTTTAGAGGAGGTCAACCCTTCTAGTGGTCAACCTCTCAAATTGTAATCATTATAAATACCACTAGTAGTGGCCAAACTAGAGAAGAATTGTTCGAATACATTTCACTGTGTAATTGAGACATCTCTACAAACTTGTGTTAAGACTACGTTTTTAAATTTAATGACAAAACCGTGTTGATTAAGATTGCGATTTGCTATTGAGGGGTAGCCACGACCTGCTGGGGGGGCCCACCAGTGGTTTGGGTGAATACTTAGATAGATAGATTGCGTATTTCAGTTGTGTAGTTATCATTTACTTCATTTCCCTGTTATATGTGTTTTGTCATTTTAAATGCTGTGTGTTTGCTGTTCATCATTTAATTGTTTAATTTCCCTTTTACAGGTTGCTTCTAGGAGATAACTATCTATTATGCTGTGTATTTTATTTTAGTAAATGGATTGCAAGCTACTAACTTTGTTGGTGTGTTAAAATTTAATTTGATTTCTGCAGGTTGAAACAGAGTAGTCTTTAAAACAAAGTACTAGTTTAATATAGAGTTTCTTTTGTAAGTTTCGATGGATTAATAGTTGTGAGTTTTGTTAATTGATTTCATTCTCAGTTCAGTCATATTTTCATGAATCTATTTTGATTATCAATCTTGTCTTAGTGTGCTATAATAGAATTAGGTTTTGGATTATGTTTTTACAAGCATTCTAATTTGCAATTTGAGTTTTTAATGATAGAATTAAGCTTTGTTTAATTTATGAAATCTCAGTTTTATATTCGAGTTATGATTTTAATTAGAAGTTTGAATTTGAATTAAGGTTTTAATCATAAATTTATAGCCTTGTGAATTTACTTGAGTTACCATAAAGAGTGCATTTGAATTAAGTATAATAGTGTTTTCTTATCATCGATGATTGATGCATGAAATTGAGAGATCACATGGATTTTCAGGATAGTTAATATTTATTCTATGATGGCTAAGCTCTCGTTAGAGTGCTTGATTCATAATTTTCATTTCTCCATAGAAGTCAATATTGAATTCATTCCTCTTGAGCTATCACTAATTGTTAGATGCCATCGTGATGTTATTAGACACCGAAGACATAATCATCATCTTTGAAGTGTCTTGTTATTTTATATTAAGAATAGTTTTTGATTAATCTCTGAATACTGTCATGATGCTTTGATTAAGTAGGTTAAGATTTCCCTTTGCATATTAGAAAATATTATGAGTTTTATCTTAAGGATAGAGTTTACTTGCTGAATAGTTTTGATTAGTTTACTTGCGGAACAATTTTAATAGGTTTACTTGCTGAATACGTTTTAATAGGTTAGTTGTTTGATTGTTTACTTGCTTACTTGCTGTTGCTCGTTAGATTGAATAGATTAACTTGGTGTTGCTGTTTCTCATTAAATTGAATACATTGAATATATTACTTGCTGTTGCTCATTATATTAAATAGGTTAACTTGTTCAAAGTAGGGTTTTGATTTGCTTCTTTAAGGACAATGCATCGATCCATTGTTTAAAAGTTGCTTAGGGTAATTAGTTCAAGTTATTTAATAGGGTTTGATCATTGATAGTCTTTTCTTAAGTAGATTAACCCTTAGATAGACCATATCCTTAGTTAGATCATACTTCCTCTAGATTTTCTACCTTGGCACATACAATGCTACAACTCTACGTTTACTTACTCCGGGTTGACAATTTAATTGAGGGATTTAGTGCATATAGTGTTAATATTATGGTAGCCGCGGGAGGTATTTACCTCCACATGTAAACCCGACGAGAATAGAATATTATAGGACGCAAGAAGAAACCCTAATAAGTTGGCTAATAACCCTAGAAGACAATTTGGCTCAAGAGGATAATTTGTATTGGGTTATTAGCCTCCAAGAGAAGAAGTCAGTCGGAAGAAATATTATATACTAAGTAAATAGGCACCCAAAATGAGAAGTCGGCCCAGGAAGTTATCCAGAATTAGTATAAATATAGGAGGTCAATCTTCATTCTGGCAAACATTCTTAGGATTGCAGAGCATCACTTGTGCGCATTGCAGTTGCCTAGTTTGTGCGCAAGTTTGGAGGAGAGCTTCCGTTGCAGCTGCTGTAGCTAGCAAATTTCGGTTTTGTCTTGGACTATCTCTTGGTTATGGTTTGGACTATTTGATCAGCTCTTGTTTGGTGCACTATCCTTGGGGAAAGGTGCACTACCCTTTGTTTGGATATCTGTCCTAGGGTTTGCTTCCAGAGTGATTCTCTGTCAAGGTTAAGGTGCTCGGAGGGTGGCTTAGGCCTATGGTTGGGTGACAATAGTGATATTGTCGATGGTAAAATGAGCACATCCATTAGATTCTAACAAGTTATGGGCCCATGACTCCTTCATTCAGTCTAACCGCTGGAAGGAAGCATAGCCATAAGGATATTAAGCTCGTCGAAGAACTGTCACTAGGGTTTCTAGTAAGAGCAATCACCAAAATCACTATCAATAGGGTTACTAGCAGGTGCAGTTGAAAAAACCCTAATCCTCTCGTTGAGGCACCTTAAGTGAAGGGATTGACCTAATTCCTAGATAGACTAGTGCGCCCTAGCCTAGCGCATCTCCTGGCACTCTCAGCGAGCTAAAATGTCAAGTTTGAGTTTTTGGTCAAATCTAGGGTTCACCAAGTCAAAGAAGCCATGACCTACTCCATGAAGTTAGAAAACAAGTTAGATGGAGCTTCTAAATTTAGAGAGTGGAAGACAAGGATTGACCTCTTCCTTGCCAAGAATAAAATGCTGGATATTGTGAAAGGAAAGATCGTGAAACCAGAGTTTGAATAAGGAAAAGAGAAAGAATCACAAAACGTTGCAGTTATGGAAAAGTTCAAAGACAATGAAATCAACGGCATGAGTATCATAGTGGACTCTATAAAAGATCACTTAATACCCTACATCTCCCATCTTGACTTATCGAAGAAGATGTACGATGCCCTAACAAACCTTTTCTCAGTCAGAAACATTGGACAAGTAATGAGTCTGAAGAATGAGCTCCATGACATAAAGATGAATGATGATGACAACATAACATCATACTTTGTGAGAATCTCCCAGTTAAGAGATCAACTACAAGCCATTGAAGAGATCATTTTAGAGAAGGAATTGGTAAACATAGTACTCAATGGTCTTCCCAAGACATGGGATGCATTTGCCGCAAGCATGAACACAAGGAAGGAGTATCCTACACTTGAAGAACTTTGGACTTGCTGTGCTCAAGAATAATCAAGGATCAGGGAAAAAGAGAAATCCCAAAATAAGTATGATGATCAAACCTTTACAACAAGATTCAAGAATTTCAAAAACAAAAGGAAGTTTGGTTCAAGGAAGAAGCCAAATCAAGAGAAAGACATGTCAGAAATACAATGCTTCAACTGTCAAAAGTATGGTCACTACAAGAATCATTGTCCTGAGCTAAAGAAGAGGAAGGGGACACATGAAGCATTAGTTGCCGAAGAAAAGGAACCTATAAAGAAGACCAAGAATGATAAAACATAATTCTTCTTCTAAAGAACAAGGTAACAATACTCTTCTTAGTTCTTGTACATATCTTGTTTGCATAGCCTCTGTACATATCTTGCATATCTATCTCTTAGAAGATAATATATTCCAAGAAGAACTATACCTATGGAAGAACAAAAAGATAAGGATTGCTATCATTATACAAGTCAGATAATACACATGAAAGGATGAAATACATCAAACAAATCATGTGGAAGCTATTACAATATAAGCCCAAATCATAATCAATCCTGAATAAACTTAGAAGAAGCAAAGACAGAAAGAAGTTAGCAATAAGACTTATGACACTTTACAAGAAGGCAATAAGGATGTAGACGTAAGCGTGGATTATGTTAGATGGAGGGAGCCGATTATATAGTTCCAAAAGAAAAACATGCACTCATACATGAAGCAAGGATTAGGAGGGAGATAATCCTATGATCCATTGAAAGATGATGAAGTATATATCCATGGTAGTAGCCATGAAAAGAAGTACGTGTTCAGTTTGACTTTAGAAGAAGCCTTCTTCGAAAAGAAGCCTAAAAGTATCCTTGATTTTCCCTCCACATCCGTGATTCTATGATGAAAGAAAGAAGTGAAATCTTTAGGGCATGGAATCTATAAGAAACTCCATGGATCCAAGAAGCTAAAGAGAAACATGAGGAAGAACATGAAGATTCCAAGAAAGAAAGAAAAGATAGAACAACCAGTCATTGTATCAAGAATCACAAGACTATCAATCTGATATGAAATCACCAAAAAGAAATCAAGCAGAGGAAATGAAAAGTGTGATGAAGAACAGTGTATGGAAGACTTATGAATGCAAGCATTGTGAGATCCAGAACTAGAATTTCTCCCAGATGGAGGGAGAAGACTGTGATGATTGTTTTCTCCAAGTAAACCAGACATACCTCTACATGAGCTATATAATTTGCAATATCCATGGGTTGGAGTTCTACATCAGATGAATGCAAAGACTGTTCTCCAGAGAAATTGAACAAAGAGCATGTGAAGAGAAACCTCAAGGCTTTGAGGTATACCAAAAAGCGACCCTCGTATGTAGATGGATGAAGACAACTTGGTGAAGAACCTCCAATGCATAGTAGAAGTGTGGTGAAGACTTTCTATATCAGAGATATTGTATCAGAATGGTCACTCAGAAGCTCATAATGATGTATTGCTAATCCATGACAAACTCTCATGATGGCAGAAGAAGTACCACTTGGATATGTTCCAGTATGACCCTTGCCACGATGTTGTGAGCCAACAGGAACCAAAGAGGAATCCAACAATGATATACTTTATTGTTAAGAGCTATATGAAGCCTTCAGAGAAAACCATTGTTCTAGAAAACTGAAGTACATTTAAGATCAAGAATTACATTCTCTAGAAAAGAGAAAGTGGTTCTCAAATATATATCTCCACAGATGAACAAATAAGCAGACATTTTGGTAAAGCCTCTATCCAAGATGAAAGAGTTTGTGTACTCAAGTTGGAGCTCATGGAGACGACTTCCTTATTGAAAAAGGAAGATATGAATCCTAGGTTGGGAGGGAGCACTAATGTGTTATTGATTTATGGACGGCCATTTTTCAGTTCAAAAAATGGTCCAGGATGAGTAGTTCCTTTCTAGTTCGGAAAGTGGTTTGAGATTTCAGACAAAAAACCATTTTCCACTTCAGAAAATGGTCCAAATCAAACGGTCATTTTCGAAATGAAAATGGTTTGATGGATTGTTGATGTACCGTAGACAATGATTTACCATTGTGGTTAACATGGGGAATGGTCTAGGGTAGTCTCTCTTCTTGAGGGTTACTCAAGAAGATTGGTCTGCCTCACCGGACAATGATTTCCCATTGTGGTTAACATGGGGAATGGTCCATTTTGGAGGTTGGTGCAGGACAGTCATTTCCTTAGGAAATGGTCTGGACAGTCATTCCTTAGGGAATATTCATTCTCTCCAGGTTGCACTTTGTTTAGTGCCGGAGGAATGGCCCAGGGTGGGGAATGGTCCAGGTTCAACAATCAGGGACATACATTCCTTGGGGCAGACACATTCTCTCCAGGTTACACTTTGTCTAGTGTCGGAGGAATGGCTTAGGGTGGAGAATGGTCCAGGCTCAGAAATTAGGACAGTTATTCTTCCTTGCTTGAGAAGAATAGTCCAGATAACTCATTATTGATGTTTGACCTTCTGAGAGCAGATGCTCTTCCAAGATCTCACAGATGTGAGTGGAAGAATGGCCCAGATGATTTAGTTTATATCATAACATTGTTTCTGTGCAGGTTGATATCTGATGTTTTTTATGAAGAATGTATGTCTCTAGACAGTAGATGTATACTACTGTGGTGGATGTGTTCCACTGTTTGTGACTATACATCACTGATCAAGTACCCATGTGCTACTTGATGTGGTAGTGTACCACTGGATTGTAGTTGTGTACTACTATGGATAGATGCAATTGTGTTCTATTGAATGATATTGTTCCAAAGACTATCAACAATGTTGAAAATGATTATCAGCTAGTTGGATGATCAATGGACAAAGATTTCCCAGACGGAAAATGGTTCAAGACATTTATTCTTCTAGGACATATATCCAGATTAGAAGAATGGCTCTTGTGTCACTCTATGGTGTGAGTGAATTATCCAACATCATGTATAATTACTCATATGGAGTATGGTTTCAAGAGATGATGCAACTGATGACACTGATGGTGATGATGGTGCTCATTATATAGTCATGAGATATTCTATATAACTATGTTGATGCTACCGGGTGAAATGTATGTTTGTGCTCAAGACTATTACCTGTAATACCTCCCTAACTAGGAGGGAGTGTTAATATTATGGTAGCTGCGGGAGGTATTTACCTCCACATGTAAAACTGATGAGAATAGACTATTCCAGGAAGCAAGAAGAAACCCTAATAAGTTGGATGATAACCCTAGAAGACAAGTTGGCTCAAGAGGATAATTTGTATTAGGTTATTAGCCTCCGAGAGAAGAAGTCAGCCAGAAGAAATATTATATACTAAGTAAATAGGCACCCAGAATGAGAAGTCAATCCAGGCAGTTAGCCATAATTAGTATAAATACAGGAGGCCATTCTTCATTCTAGCAGGCATTCTTAGAATTGCAGAGAAGCACTTGTGCGCACTACAGTTGCCCAGTTTGTGCGCAAGTTTGGAGGAGAGCTGCTGTTGCAGCTAGCAGATTTTGGTTTTGGCTTGGACTATCTCTTAGTTATGGTTTGGACTATTTGATTAGCTCTTGTTTGGTGCGCTATCCTTGGGGAAAGGTGCTCTACCCTTTGTTTGGCTATCTAGCCTAGGGTTTGCTTCTAGAGTGATTCTCTGTCAAGGTTAAGGTGCTCGGAGGGTGGCTTCGACCTATGGTTGGGTGACAATAGTGATATTGTCGATGGTAAAATGAGCACATCCATTATATTCTAACATATATAACACCCATCAACTCATTCTACCAATGACACATACGTTACTTGGGCATATTATTTCGGAGGAAGGGATAACAATGGACCCAAAGAAGATAAAATTCATTGAAGGGTGGCCAAAACCAAGGAATGTCTCTGAGGTGAGATCATTCATGGGACTTGTAGGTTACTACAGAATATTTATTGAAGGATTCTCAAAGATTGCACACCTAATCACTTCCTTGCAAAAGAAGGGTGTGAATTTTGAGTGGACATAAGATTATGAAAGAAGTTTCCAACACTTGAAGCATTTACCAACAAGCGCTCCAATATTAAATATTGTTGATCCAAATGAATAATTCATTGTATGCACTGATGCATGTAAATAAGGACTTGGTGGATTTGTTGATCCAAATGGAGACTTCATTAATGGGACTTGCAGGATACTATAGAATATTTATTGAAGGATTCTAAAAGATTGCACACCCAATCACTTCCTTGCAAAATAAGGGTGTGAAGTTTGAGTGGACATCAGATTGTGAAATAAGTTTCTAACACTTGAATCATTTACTAAAAAGTGCTCCAATATTAAATATTGTTGATCCAAATGAAGACTTCATTGTATGCATTGATGCATGTAAATAAGGAATTGGTGGAGTTCTTAGTCAGAATGGACACATGGTATGCTATAAATCAAGGGAATTAAAGGAGCATGAAAGGCTCTACACTACTCATGATTTGAAATTGGTAGCCATAGCGCATGCCTTGAATATGTGGAGGCACTACCTCATGGGAAAAATATTTGAGTTGAGGACAAACCATAGTGGTCTGAAATATTTATTTGGACAACCAACTCTAAATGCCAGGCATAGAAGATTGTTAGAATTCCTTAGTGAATATGACTTTGATATAAAGAATATCAAGGGTAAAGAGAGCAAGGTGGATGATGCAATCAACATGAGAGTGCAGGAGATGCACGCTACAACCATTAGCATGTACAAATAAGATTTGAAAGACAAAATTTCAGAGGCTGCAAAATTAGACCTAGATTACTTGGAATTAAAAGAAAAATTACAGCAAGGTATTTTGAAATAGAAAATTGAGAATTTTGAGTTAAAAGAGGATGAAATTTCATGTACAGAGGCATAATTTATGTGCCAAATTTTCAGGAATTGAAAAATCTGATTTTAAAAGAAATGCATAATGTGCCTTATGCTGGGCACCCAAGTTACCCAGAAACTATTGCAGCTATCAAAAGCCAATATTATTGTCCATGTATGAAGAAAGAGGTCGCTGATTTGATTGCCAAGTGTTTGGAATGTAAAAAGGTCAAGGTTGAGCATAGAGACCCACCTGGTTTGCTACAACCCTTGCCCATTCCTAAGTGGAAATGGGAAGTTGTAACACTGGATTTCATCACCAATCTTCCCAGAACAAACAACAAGCATGATTCTATCATGGTGGTGGTGGATAAGCTTACTAAAGATTCCCACTTTATTCTAGTAAAGCTCACTCACAAGGAAGCCAACATTGTCGATATTTGTATGAGAGAAATTGCTCGACTACATGGTATACCCAAGACGATTGTGTCTGAGAGAGATCCAAAATTTACATCAAATTTTTGGAAAATATTATTCAAAGGATTTGGGACCAATCTTCATTTTAGCACAACCTATCATCTAGAGTCAGATGGTAAAACATAGAGGGTGAATCAGGTGATAGAAGACATGCTAAGGATGTATGTAATGGATAAACAATCCAAATGGGAGGATTATTTGCATTTGGTGGAGTTTGATTATAACAATGGGTATCAAGATTCTCTAAAGATGATCCCATTTGAGGCACTTTATGGAAGAAAGTGCAATACACTAGTGCGCTAGGACAACCTAGCCGACAGAGCAATGGTTGGACCAGAATTACTGAGGGAAATGTAAGAGAAAATGGTGAAAATAAAACATAATTTAAAGGCTGCCCAGGATAGGAATAAAAGTTATGTTGATAAAGAAATAAATAATAGATAATTTAAAGTGGGTGACCATGTGTTCTTAAAATTAAAGTCCAAGAGAAGTTCTCTGAAGTTGGGAAATTGTTCAAAGTTGGCAACTCGTTATTGTGGGCCATTTGAAATATTGGAGAGGATTGGTCTAGTTGCATACATACTTGCCTTACCTGCATTGATGTGCATTCATAATGTATTCCATGTGTCTTTACTTAAAAATTATGTACCTGATGCTAATCATGTCATTTATTGGAATGTGATTCAAGTGGAGTAAGAAGGAGACTTTTGAGTTTAGCTAGTATGCATATTGGATCAGAAATTCAAGCTACTCTGAAATCGAGGAATATGACTAGTAAAGGTCTAGTGGACCTATTACGGTCTTGAGGATGCAACCTGGGAACATGAGGATGCTATGAGGGGAGAGTACCCACATCTTTTTGAAGATTTGTGAAGTTTTATTTGTACATATGTATACAATGCACCACAGACAATGCATAAATAAGGGGGAGGGGAATGTAATAACCCTAGGACGAACCCCATTATAAATATAATGTAATTGTACATATCGGATGGTGATCCAGGATAATTGGAGGTTAGGGTGCATTTGTATATATGTGTTTTGAGGCCATAGTGCCTATGTGGTTTTTAGGCTGGTGAGCCAGAAACTGAAAGGTTGGTGGTCCTATTTTTGTAAATATAATCACACTCAGTTCTTAATAAAAACACATCATTGCTGCAGAGAAACCATGTAAAAGAGTATGGGCGGGGGTAAACTCCACTAGAATGGGAAAAGGGGGCTAAAAGTCTAGAAAAAGGGGCTAAGCTAAGGGGGCTTAAGCGAAATAGGAATATTTTAACAATATTCCTAAACTTGAAGTCAAAAGTAGGGGATAATGCATTTTATCCTAAGTCCCTATGAGGAAATGTATCACCATGTGAGGGAACCCATCTGTGGCCCATGTAATTCCAAACATGACAAGTGTCAATTTGGGAACATGCACATAAGTTTTTAGGACTTTATCTCATTCATTTATCATTCTATCATCATTCCTTTACTCACTCAACTATCATCCATACCTTCATGTGTGGTCTAAGGATGGGAGGAACATTGAAGGTCTACACACAGTTGATGTTCTTTTTATCAAAGATAAGTGTCAATTGTGTGATAATTTATGTGTTGTTTTAATATTTATGCATTTATTTTCATGGGTTTTTCTTGTGTAAGCTGCATGTATATTTCTATTATTATTTTGTATGAATATGTGCATTTGCATAGTATTTTTATGAATTAAATTAGTATCATTGGAATTTTTCATGTGGCATTGCCCAACAAGAATCTGGGAATGCTACATGCAAGACAAGAGAATATTATCAATCTCCTAACTAGTTGGAAGTCATAGCAAGACATAAAATGATAAAGTAGATATACCTTGGAGTGGTAAGGACAATGTAGAAGTAAGAAGGTATTAGAGCCCATGCCACTACCTTAAAATCTCATGAAAAACCTTGCAGCCTGAGCTAAGATTGTTTCCCATTTCAAGATTGAAGAATAGAGTCTGAGAAGAAGAATATGTAGGCATAAATGATTGACAATGTTGTAGTAGTTTGGAGTTTGTGCAAAACATTGAAGCCATTTCTTGAATTTATTCATACACTAGAAAACTCTATTTCTTTTAGATCATTTGGGAATTGTGGAAGAGTGAAGGAAAAACTCCATTAAGTTTAATATTCTATGCTATGAGAAAGCTTAAACATTTATAACCAAATTTGTATTGTCATCTAGGTCCTTGTGTGCAAATTAGATGAAGAAGGAGCCAACAAATCATCTAGAGTGGAGGTTGCAAAGATAATAGGCACAACATAGACATAATAAGTATAAAGGTCATTGTGCAAGGCATAGAAAAAAGGCCTAGTGGCCTTTCCATAGACAAAGTCCTCTTTCCAATACTGAGAACATATCTTAGAGAAAAATTTCTGCATAATATCCATGTTGGTGAAGCAAGTGGGCTATAATTCACTCAATTACAAACCAAATCATATCAGAGCAATTGTGTCCTTGACCAAGACACAACAAACAAAAATTTGAAGATAACATTGTAGACTTTGGCATGGGTAAGGCAAGCAAAGAGAAGTTGGAATATTTAAGGGACCGCAATGCCAAACTTCGAGAAGAGGACACATGCTTGAAGGAGTAGGTTCAAATGTTTAACCAGAGGATGGTAGAGATGGATAAGAACCTTGAGACCTCTACCGAATTACCTACCATTACTAAAGAAGAAGTTTGAAGAATGTCTAGACTCCCTCACTACAGCTAAGATAGATTGGGACAAGCACATGGAACATCTTGTATACCTTGGTGAGAAGGTCACCATATGGATAACTGGCAAGAGGAAAAGTTAACAAAAATGATGATGCAACTACAACAAGAGTTGTTAGAGAAGGAGAATGCCTTATAGAGTATTCAAGAAACTGTCCAAGAGAATAGAGAAGCAAGGAAAAATTCCATTGCCAATGAAGATGCTAGCACCATGACTAATATCACCTTGGTAATCTCACCTTCCATAGACATTTCTCTAGAGACGAATGGTGAATTTAAAAAGCATAACAGAGGCATTGGTTCCAAGATCTTAAGGAAAATGGGCTATGATGGAAAAGGGATAGGAAATTCAAGATAGGGCATCTTTAGCCCCATTGTAGTTGCATAGAGGGCCAAGCATGAAGGCATATGATTTGATGGAAGAGTGGAAAATCCCATGACTATGAAAACCATATTTGTAAAGTCTAAAGACCAGATGGAGTTAGCTTGCTCATCAAGAGAAGGAGAAACAAAAATATGTGAAAGTGGCATCCCACTAGCACCTCAGACTTCTTGTGATAAATTGAAGAAGGGAAGTGATGAGAAGAGATTGAAGACTCAACCCACACCATCACTTAAAAGAAGAAGAAAAAAATAATAGTGAAGGAAAGAAGAAGAACAAGAACAAGATTCCTTCATGAAACAAAACATTCCTTATTTATAATTATTGCAAGAACAAAGGCCATAACATGTCCGACTATTGGAATACAGAGGCATACTCATTCATTAGGAAGAAATTCCATATTGAGGCATCTTGCCGGGAGAATCAAGCCACATGCCATAAGATTGCATGGTTTTCGAGTTGGAATGGAAAGAAGAATTGTCCAATCCAATAGTGAAATCAAAGGCACATGGAGAGGAGTATGACATGCAGTCCTTGTAGCAACAACATGAAAATTTTCCACCATTGCAAGTTGAGTGGACATTGGGAACAAAAGTGTTGGTGACTTCACCCATAGCTTCACCCTAGAAACTGCATAGCTAAGAAGAGAGTGTGGAAAGTGAATCTTAACAGAGATGAAGTGATACCTGCATCTCCAATTCAAGGAGGAGATGTTGTCCAAGGAGATATAGTAGAACATGAGTTTTGCATCACTATTGAAGAGGAAAATGAGTGTATGCCAAACAGTAAGGAAACACCATTCTAATTTCTATGTATAATATTACAAAATAAGTTTTCCTTCTTGAAGATGTCCCAAAAACTGATGCACGGGGTCAATGAACATAGAGGGAGGAGTTCTTGAAAAATCCATGAAGTGATTGAAAGCATGTGCAAGAACCAGAGAGTTGTTTCCACACTGGGAAGCAACTGATCCTAGCAAAACAATTCATGCCATACTTCCTTTTGAGGGACTTATGCATGATGACATAACTTGTTGGGGTCACAATGAACATAAACCAACATTCGACCTAGATTTAATGGTAGCCAATATGGACTGTCTCTAGGACAAAGAAGGATATGGGAATGGATGTTGAGACTAGAGTTCAGGTTAGTGAGAAGAGTTCTGCATTGAGGGAAAAATCGAGTCAGAACTAGAGGCACAACCATATCCAAGGACTAGATCCAGTAACTAGAGCCATAAAAAAAGTTAGAGTTGTAGTTGGGAGTCAACATCACAACCATGTTCCAAAGAATAAGATAGAAGTAAACTGATCCAGATTGATTTCCTTGAGATTTTGTAGACCAAAAAGCTTCTCAATGGGGAGGTGTGATCCTAACCAAGAATGATTGTAAGACTCGATATCTTCAAAATTATTCTGGTAATTTATGAAGGTTATGAAAACATTGTAAAACAATGCAAATGAAATATTGAATAATACAAATGTGTGAGAAAAAAACCAAAGAAATAAATGAAATATGAAAAAAATTGAAAGGAGAGAAAAGAGTGAGGATGATTCGGATTTTATGAGCAGAATGAAATGAATACAAATTATTATTATTATTAACATAGAGACACAAGGAAAAATAACATAGATACAGTAAAAATGGCTTCTATTCAATAGAGAAATATGCTTAAACTGTAAAATGCAGTCTGGAAACAAGCTTGCTAGAGTGGTGGCGGCTTATCTTTGAGAAGAGATGTGACAGTTGCGCTCATTCACAAGAAGATGATTAAAATGAGGCTCTGAAATCGTTTTTACAATAAACATGAATTCCAAAACCCTAGACATCCAAAAACCTAACCCTAGGAGATGAAACACCAAAAGTCATGTGGGCCTTGTTGGGGTAAGTTAGTACATCAACTTCTTAGGATCGTAAAGTTTCCATATGATCTCCGTTTTATGTGCACGATAGCTCGTTGGAAAGGTCTATCCGAGGAATACACACAATGTTTTCAAAATCTAATTTCATCTACAATTTTACTGTGGGGAGCCATGGAAATTCTTTTTAGGGCCTCAAAATGGTCCCAGAAGTTCAGGACCTGAAAAATAGGAAAAAAAATGCCAAACTAAAAAAATGCCAAGATGGGCCACTTGGAATAGCTGGGTGGCCACTGATATCCACTTGGATCAATTCCCCCCCCTTAGGAAGTAATGGTCTCCATTTCATTGAGTTATCCCATCAGATGAGGAAATTTCTGCTGAATTTTGACCTTGGTGAGCTAGTTTCCTTGGTGTAGGAGCTGCCCTGCTTTGAAAAACTGATAAAGATGGATCCACTACTGGTGAGTTCCCTTGACCTATGTATCCATGATATGATTAATGGATTCCTATTCCATGAAGTCAGGGTTGACCTCTGTTGGTGTCAACTGTTATGCTATCTCATAGGTGTCTAATAATGGTGGAAAATATGGCCGAAGGAGATCCACATTGAACACTCGGTGCAAGCCAAGGAAGGGGGGAATGTTGAGCTCAAAAGAATTGTTTCCCACAACCTTGGTGATGTTGTAAGGTCTATAAAAAAGTGGGTGAAGCTTCTGATGGGGCCCTATAAGGTATTCTTTCTACAAGTGGAACCAAAATTTGTCGCCCACCTGAAACTTGTGTGGCACCCGATGTTGATCATGGCGTTGCTTGTACTTGGAGTTGGAATTCTGTAAAATATCCTGAACCTATTGGCAGATGTGTTGGATCCACTCAATGAACTAGTTGGCTTTGTCAGCTTCAGTTGAAGCATGGGATGAGTCTTCTTGGGTGGTCGTAAGGGGTAGTGCAACATCCATGGAATCCAATGGTTGAAATCGCAACCCCACCTGAAAGGGGCTGTGGCCGGTTGAGCTATGTATGGATCTGTTGTAGCTGTGCTAAACATAGGGGAGAATCTCATCTGATGTGAGGGGGTTCTTGGAATTGTGCATGTGTATAAAATACATGCTCATTCAGTTGACAACCTCGGTTTGGCCATGTGTCTGGGAGTGGAAGGAAGTTGATTTGGTGAGCTTGGTGTCCAACAGTGACCAGAGGCTCAACCAAAATGTGCTGAGGAACCGACTGTCCTGATCTGAGATAATGGTTTGTGGGATCCCAAAATGTACCCACACTCGTTCAAAGAAGAGCTTATAAGTGGCCTCTACTATGATGCTCTTCTTGTAGGTGGCCATAATCTCCATCTTGGAGAAGCGATCAACAACCACAAAAACACGGTCATTACCTCGCTTTATGGATGAAAGGCCCGACATGTTGTCCATTGAGATGGATTTCTAGGGCTTGTCAGGAGTAGGAAGAGGGGTTTAAAACCATTGTTTCTTAGTGGTCAGTTTGGTAATAGCTCAGGAAGTGCAGGACCGGATATACTTGTTGACATCCTATCAAAATTTCAATCATTAGAAATATTTCTGCAGTACTTCCACTGTCTTCTCGACACCGAAGTGTCCTGCCACCCAATTGTAGTGGGATTCCCAGATCAATTTCACTTGCTCGCTTGATGGAACAAAAAGATGGCCCAGATGGAATAACAACCCATATTGAAGATGGAAATTGGTGAAAACTGTGTTTGCACCCAACATCTGGTAGGTGGTGGCGAAGTTATGATCTTTCTCATAGAGGTGGAGCCATCCGGAAGTCTCATGGCCGCAAGAGTCTAGCACCATGGTGAGTTCCACGACTAGAGGATTGCTGAGGCAATAAACGATCTAGTTGTTACTTCCTATGTTATATTTGATATTGAGGTGGAACTGCTGCAAGTATGTGGACCACTTCTGATGGCAATTATTCTACAATTTTCCTTGTGCATTCATGAACTGCAATGGCTTATGATTAGTGTGGATGACTATCTCCTTCCTGAGAATGTAATGCCTCCACTGGCGACAGGATTGCATAATGGAGTACATTTCTTTGTCTTAAGTAGGGTACTTACAAATGACATATGATAGTTTCTTGCTACGATAGGCCACGGGGTTGCCGTGCTGTGTGAGAAATGCGCCCACAACATATTTTGAAGCATCTGTCTTGATCTCAAAGGGATGTTGTAGGTCAAGTAATGAAATAACTAGAGATGAGCACAAGCACTGCTTCAAATCATCAAATGTTTACTATTGGGATAGGCCCCACATACAATTTTTCTTACCACCACCTCTAGTTACTTGGGTGAGGGTGCATGCAATATGGGAGAATCCCAACATGAACCTGTGATAGAAATTGGAAAGGCCTAAGAAGCTCTGAAGCTCGGTGAGCATGGTTGGGGCTGGCTAGTCACATACGACTTGGATCTTGGATGGATCCACATGCACATCATGCTCATAAAAAATGTATCCCAGGTATTATACCCTATCCATGCCGAAGGAGCATTTTTCCAAGTTGGCATATAGCTAGTGCCGCTGTAGAGTGTGCAAAACCTATTGAATATGTTGCAAGTGTTCTTCCTAAGTATTTCTATAGATGAGGATGTCATCCATATACACAACTCCAAAACAACTGGTGAAAGACCACAAGATATCATCCATCATCCTCATGAAATTTGCTGGGGCATTTGTCAAACCAAAGGGCATGACTAGCCATTCAAAAATACCTTCATGCAACTTGAAGGAAATCTTCCATACATCTGTCTCCTCTATTGGGACTTGATGGTAGCCAAAATTCATATCAATCTTACTAAAGTATTTCCCCCCCTTGATTTGATCAAGGAGAGTTGATTTTGGGAATTGAGTACCAGTTCCTGACTGTGATTTTATTTAGGGCCTGATAATCAATGTAGAGTCACCAGGTCCCATTTTTCTTCTGCCCAAGTATTGTTGTAGATGAGGATGTCATCTAGATACACAACTACAAAATAATTGGTGAAAGGATGTGTTAGCGATCAAATGTAATGGATTTTTGAGAGGGTTTTCATCATTCTCTACTTGATTTATTGTTTTCTTAAGTTTTTGGGCCAGTGTCTTAACCTTCAGATTCTTCATTAAGTTCTTGTTGATCACTTTTTCCCAGCGTCCTTTGGTTTTTCCCTCTTGACCTGCCATACAAAAATGATGAATTGGTAAGCCCTAGTCTATGTTGTAAATCTTCAAATATATTTTATATTTGAAAAATATCAAATTTATGAGGTGTGTGTGTGCTTCTAAATGTCCTATGCCTAAGTTATACTATAAATTAAATCTAGTGAATGTGCCTAAACCACATATTGCCTATAACTATTGTATATTTTCTAAGCATAGGGTTTCTAAACCCAAGCCACATGCCCATTTCTTATACTAGTCACCAGTCATTACATTAAGATAATCTATGAGTCAAAGCTATATGTCAAAATACTAAGCCACGAACTGAGTCAAAGCTAGGCCACGAGTCAAGCCTCAAGCTCAAGCCATGCATCAAGCATACATGTGAGTTGTTGTTGCCAAGCATTCAAAGGTTTTGAAAGGGATCAACAACTGCAAGGTCGATTTTTACCTCTGCTACATCTGAAGAGCTTGATCTCCAGTTTGCAATTGTGGAGGTGCCAAATGATTGTGCAGGTGTTGAAGAACTAAATATATCCATGATATATATTATGGTGCTCCCAATTTCTTTCCCATTCCACCGTTTTCATGCATGGATGTGCAGAGGGGAATGCACTGCCAAATATTCTGGGCGCTGCCAACACTCCTGGGCACTGCAAATTCCATGGGTGCTACCCAATCTCCTGGGCGATGTGAATTCCACGGGCTCTACCCAATATCCTGTTTGCTACCAAATATCCTGAACAAGAAACACATGCAGGTGCTACCGAATTTCTGGCAGAGACGAAATTTACATAGATATACACCAAAAAGGTCGTATCAGCTGGCGCTTGAATTTAAGGAGTTCGTCTTATCATTGTTGTTAGTGGTTTATGATGAGGAGAAGAGCTGAGACCATATGTGGTAGCATTAAAGGAATTTGATTCCATTCTAACAACTATGTAACAGGTGGCGGAGTATCCTAGCTTTCCAGATTTTCAAGCACAAAAATCAGCAGACAGTTCCAGAATCAAGGGAAGTCGAGATAGCATCTTAGTAAATGGTTGATGATGTGGGAGATAGATAGAGATAGAAGCTGGCAGCATGATGACAACTACAGACACATGGAAAACAAGGAGCTACGTATCAAAGGAGGATCAAGTCATTTTAAAGATTGGTTGGATTAGTCACCAACACTTTCCTTTTTTATAGCAAATGGTTGTTAGTCAAGCTGTTAGATGGAATAAATGCTTAGATATTTTCATGGGAAGAGGGCCAATACGCACCTCGAGCTACTGCCTTTCCTTTTTGTTATAAATCCATAATCCAAATGAGGAAAATGGGTTCGAATGGTTGAGCCGAGGTTCTTGAGTTGTAATCTTTTGACTGAGTGGTCTGTACTCTGGTTATGTATTGGACTTGAGAATTTTTGATTAATGGAAGTCAGCTTCTCTTCATTTTCTTATTTCTTATTACTCTGAATGCTCATTAATGGAGGATCCTTATGAGATGTTATAGCTGTATTATAATGGATGTCTGATTATGATGCTACTATAAATGTTTTCAGGGTCTTAAAGTTTAGTTTCAAGAGGATCTTGTGACTGATCTTTTCTTCACCTAGATGCTAGAAGGCCTGATGCTTATAGCAGACTTGTTCATTCTTCTCACCAAGTCTTCCCTCTACTCATATTTATCTTTAAACAACTAATTGAAGATAATCAAGATCTCATTTGCTTATGCATGCTAGCCCAGATTTCTGAGTTAAAACCTTATTATTTTGAGTCTTTTCCATTTTACCTTTTAAAAACTCATTTACATTTACAAATATTTTGATGTTACCAAGCTCACGTGATTACATTCTAGGGTGACTTTTGGAGTGATAACATAAATGGTGTCATTGTCGGGGAAGGATTTGAGCAGATTGAAGAGTTCCCTGGGAAGAATGACATAGATCTATCTCTTGATGGTAGACAAGAGAGGGATACATAAAATTGACTGTAATCATCTACCCGACGACTCCATGAAGACGAGCCTGTTGGAATACTCCACTGTTGGAACAAGCTTGGACATAAATGGAAGGCAGAGGCAAGTTCAGGTATCAAGTTCTGAATTTTTTTTTGGAACTTGTGCTCTTTATCCTTCATTCTTTCTTAAATTTCCCTGCACGCATTAGGAGAATCATAATCTGCTTTGTATACTCTAAAGACCACCGGCCTGCTCTTGCATATTCCTTTTTCAAACAAGTAGATTTACCCCCTTCCCATGTCATTGATGTTAAGGATATACATCCACTTCAAACACCTGAAGAAGACGAGGTTCATAAACACTTTTCTAATCAGTCTGAACCTTACGAATCTCTCCCTTCTCCATATCTCAAAGTTGATTTATTACCTTCTACCATTCCCTTTGCTGTTAAAAACCATCCTGTTGAAATTCAACATGCATTAAATGATTATTGTCCTTTTGCAAATAAAAAAACTGATTCAGTTTAGGATGCCAACTCCTCTGACCTTTACCAACAACCTTCTAGTGTTCAACAACCCACTGAATTCTAGTTTAAGGTTAGGGGAAAGATGTTTGGACCTCTAAAGCTTCCATAATTTCTTCATCCTTACCCTCTCGGATTTGTAGACTACCTACCAACTTTTTCTGGAAAATATAACACTACATGAGAAGAGCATCTGTTAGCCTTTCAAGACTTCACCGATAATCTGGAAATCTTGCATGAAGATATTATCATGAGGCTTTTCTCTAAATCTTTGATTGGAGATGCTGCCTTGTGGTTCAAGAATATGGAAGTTTCTTCCATTGGTTCATGGGATGAACTATATGACACCTTTTTAAAATACTGGGGAGAGAGAAAGTCATTTGATCAATACCTAAATGAGTTCACTACTTTGAGAAGAGAAAAAAATGAAGTTATGTCTGCTTTTAATCGAAGGTTTCACAACTTGTATTGTAGCCTACCCCTGGAAATTAAACCTTCTGAGACTGCTTCCATGGTGTATTGCATAGTGTCTCAATACTCTGACCTTGTTTTGTATCTTAGGGAAAGAAATTCTACATCTTTATCACAATTATTCATAGATGCTGAGGAAGTGGAGGAGAACCTCCAATTTTGTGGCAAGATTCTAAGTCAACATCATGTCAACTCTAAACATGAGGCATATTTTATTTGCTGTCCCTATGAAAAAAAGATAGTGGATGATTTGGTCCTCGAAGCATGTATCTTTGACAGCCTTGCCTCTGAGGAAGTCACTGTCTCAAACATTGACCAAGAACAACTTGTTGTTGACAAACACTTTGGTAATTAATACTTTGCTATTAGAAAGCATCCTAAAACAAGACATTCCAGATGTCAAGAGTCAAAGGTTTGTTATGGACAACCTATTTTTGATGGAAATACCAGTGATGGTGATAAACAAATTTTTTCCATGATTTGTTTGGAACCTCTTAGCACTATTCCTGTAGATGATGATTATGATCATGAACCTTATAAATGCTATGGAGGTGTTGAAATGGATTTTCATATAAATCTAATCTTTTATCCATCACCAACCAATAAACAACCCTGTATTAATAAAAACCAAGTGTATGAGCAACAAACTATCCCCACGGTATATGTAGAGATGATCAACCATCAACCAACAGGTGGTTCTGGAGTTACGAAACAACTATTCAACCCACAAATTCCCGTGTTTGTCATTCAAACAAGTGTTCCTGTAGAAGACATCAAACAAACTGTCAGCAACTTTGAAACAATGAAGGTAACCTTTCATAAATTAATCAGGCATTGCTTTCAGTTTCATGAACCTGTCAATGAGTACATAGAGTTACAATTTTCAAATGCTTTGGAGCATGCAGAATTGATCTTTTTGTCAGCATGTTTGGGTGAGTATGGTTTCTTAATGAATTCTTATCCCTATTGTTACATTTCAAACATCAGTTGTTGATCAGTGACAAAGACGAGGTTTCTTCAATTTTAAAACTGATTGAATGGCTGTTATGGAAGGAAGAATTTACCTAACCAATTGCAGAGCTGGTTAGAGTAGAGTAGGGTAGGAAATAAGCTCACTGCCCGAGCATTTATTTTTTTCTAGTTTGCAGTAGAAATATCAGTCAACTTGTGTGAATAAAGGCTAGTTTTGAAGGTATACAGAGATTAGTTGCACAAGTCTTGAGAGTTTTTCAGAGACCATTTTCACAGGCCAGATGACTCCATAGCCCAACAGATAAGGCGAATGGAACTACTAGGTTCTTGGAGCCTCACAGGGAGGTCTCCATCCCATTTGGAGCCAAATGTTAGCGATCAAAATGTAATGGATTTTTGAGAGCGTTTTCATCATTCTCTACTTGATTTATCGTTTTCTTAAGTTTTTGGGCCAATGTCTTAACCTTCAGTTTCTTCATTAAGCTCTTGTTGATCACTTTTTCCCAGCATCCTTTGATTTTTCCCTCTTGACCTGCCATACAAAAATGATGAATTGGTAAGCCCTAGTCTATGTTGTAAATATTCAAATATATTTTATATTTGAAAAATCTCAAATTTATGAGGTGTGTGTGTGCTTCTAAATGTCCTATGCCTAAGTTATACTATAAATTAAATCTAGTGAATGTGCCTAAACTACATATTGCCTAGAACTATTGTATATTTCCTAAGCATAGGGTTTCTAAACCCAAGCCACATGCCCATTTCTTATACTAGTCACCAGTCATTACTTTAAGCTAATCTATGAGTCAAAGCTATATGTCAAAATACTAAGCCATGAGCTAAGTCAAAGCTAGGCCATGAGTCAAGCCTCAAGCTCAAGCCACACATCAAGCATACAGGTGAGTTGTTGTTGCCAAGCATTCAAAGGTTTTGAAAGGGATCGACAAATGCAAGGTCGGTTTTTACCTCTGCTACAGTTGAAGAGCTTGATCTTCAGTTTGCAACTGTGGAGGTGACGAATGATTGTGAAGGTGCTGAATAACTAAATATATCCATGATATATATGATGGTTCTCCCAACTTCTTTCCCATTCCACCATTTTCATGCATGGATGTACAGAGGGGAGTGCGCTGGAAAATCTCCTGGCCATTGCCAACTCTCCTGGGCGCTGCGAATTCCATGGGCGCTACCCAATCTTCTGGGCACTATGAATTCCACGGGCACTACCCACTTTATTGTGTGCTACCAAATCTCCCGAACAAGAAACACATACAAGTGCTACCGAATTTCTGGCAGGTGGTATCGAATTTCTGGTAGAGACGAAATTTACACAGAGATACACCAAAAAGGTGCTACTAGCTAGCGCCTGGATTCAAGGAGTCATATTATAATTATTGTTAGTGGTTGATGATGAGTTGAAGAGATAAGACCATATGTGGCAACATTAAAGGAATTTTATTCCATTCTAACAACTATGTAACAGGTGGCAAAGTATCCCAGCTTTCCATATTTTCAAGCACACAAATCAGCAGACAGTTCCAGAATCAAGGGAAGTCGAGATAACATCTTAGTGAATGGCTGATGATGTGGGAGATAGACAGAGATAGCAGCTGGAAGCATGATGACAGCTACAGACACATGGAAAACAAGGAGCTACATATCAAAGGAGGATCAAGTCAGTTTAAAGATTGGTTGGATTAGTCACCAACACTTTCCTTTTTAATAGCATATGGTTGTTAGTCAAGCTGTTAGATGGAATAAGTTCTTAGATATTTTCATGGGAATAGGGCCAGAATGAACCCCCAGCTGCTGCCTTTCCTTTCTGTTATAAATACATAATCCAAATGAGGAAAAGGGGTTCGAATGGTTGAGCCGAGGCTCCCGAGTTGTAATCTTTTGACTGAGTGGTATGTAGTCTGGTTATGTATTGTACTTGAGAATTTTTGATTAATGGAAGTGAGGTTCTCTTCATTTTCTTATTTCTTCTTACTCTGAATGCTCATTAATGGAGGATCCTTGTGAGATGTTATATCCATATTATAATGGATGTTTGATTATGATGCTACTGTAAATGTTTTTAGGGTCTTAAAGTTTAGTTTCAAAAGGATCTTGTGACTAGTATTTTCTTCCCCTAGATGATAGAAGGCCTGATGCTTATAGCATACTTATTCATTCTTCCCACCAAGTCTTCCATCTACTCATATTTATCCTTAAACAACTGATTGAAGCTAATCAAGACCTCATTTTCTTGTGCATGCTAACCCAGATTTCTGAGTTAAAACCTTATTAATTTGAGTCTTTTCCATTTGACCTTTTAAAAGCTCATTTACATTTACAAATATTTTGATGTTACCAAAATCACCTGATTACAATCTAGGGTGAATTTTGGAGTGATAAAAGGACGCAAGATATTGTCCATCATCCTCATGAAATTTGTTGGGGAATTTTTCAAACCAAAGGGCATGACTAGCCATTCAAAAAGACCTTCCTTCGACTTGAAGGAAATATTTCATACATCTATCTTCTTTATTGGGACTTGATGGTAGCCAGACTTCAGATCAATCTTACTGAAGTATTTGTCCCCCTTGAGATGATCAAGGAGATCGCCAATTCAGGGAATCGAGTACTAGTTCATGACTGTGATTTTATTTAGGGCTTGGTAATCAATTCAGAGTCTCCAGGTCTCATCTTTCTTCTGCACCAACACGATTGGGCTTCCACAAGGTGATGAGTTGGGTTGGATGTGCCCCTTGTGGAGCAATTCTTGGATCTGATCCTTGATCTCCTCATTTTATAATAGAGAGCAATGATAGACTTTCCCATTGAGTGGCAGTGTGTCGGGGGTCATATTGATGGAATGCTTGACCTGAAAGTGCAGAGGTACCCCAATAGATGATGAGAAGATGTATTTGTATTCTTCCATGACCTTATCCACTTTCTTTTTCTATGTGGATAGGTCGGCTGCAAAGGCCTTGGATGTGGCTGCAATATTTCTCTCACTCTGAGGGAGAGTCACGAAGAAGAAAAACTTCCTGGTCTGAGAGATGACCTTCCTGCATTGCTTGGTAGAGATCAAGGAAATGACATTAGGTGGGACTACCTCAGGTATCCTGTACAAATTCCTGTTCAAAGTAGTAATAACACTGCAAGGCCTAGACTCATATACAACATGAAATTTCCATAAATAAGGGTGGCCCAAAATAACATCACAAAATTCAATGGGAGAAACATCACACAATACCTCATCTTTGAAGGGATTTATGTTGTACAAAAGGAGACACTATTGGCTGACATGAAGATCACTTCCTTAGCAGAGCCATCCGATGGTGTAGGGATGTGGGTGCGACATTGTCAGTAGGGATAGACACTTGAAGACCTATGCTAATATGAGGTTCTTCTGGCTACCACTATCAACAATGAAGTGCAACAGGGTGCCTTTCACCCACATCTGTGAATGAAAGAGGATGTCGACATCCTTTGACTCATCAGGTTCACCGACCTGAATCTTGGTGGTAGCAACTTTGGCACTGGGTTTCGCATTGATGATCCATCTCCATTTTTTTGGTTCTAACTTAGAGTTGGAACCTGCATCTGATTCATAGGATTTCACCTCATCCACCAATGACTTCTTTGAGAAATAATCAACAATGTTATGCTAGGGGCTCTTATGGAAGTCGCACCACTTCCCGATATATTTCTTTGTATTTCCATTGACCTTATTTACTTGCATCTTAGACTAGTTGTCTTGAGGCTTCCCATCTTTGCTATGCCTTTTGTTCTGTATTTTGGGGCTACCCTTTCCCCACTTCTATTGTGAGGGGTTCCCAGACCCAAACTTCAGTGTCTTTTGTTTAATCTTATGCTCTATTTTGACAACATATCGATAGGTCGCTCCCAAGGACGAGATGTCTAGAAACTACATTTCTTATTGGATGCATATATCCATACCACTATGATACTTGAGCACCATATGTCACTCAAAATCTTTGATACCCAGCTTAGTGCGCAAGGTATGGAATATATTTGTGAACTTTGGCACTGCTTGGTCCCTTTCTTGCCGTAGTGTGGTCCATTTTGTATACAGGTCATCATAACTTCCAACATGGTAGTATTGTTCCTTAATAACATCCTTGAAGGACTCCTAGGTGAGTGTGACTATAAATAACGATGGTTCCTCTATTTCCTTTTGCTCATATAAAGTCTCCCACCAATATTTGACATGGGGAACGACTTCGAGGAGCACAAAAGTAATATTTTCTCTATTCAAAAAGTTATGGAAAAAAAAAATACCCTTATAGCAGATTCAACCATTTATCTACAACATCTTCGTCTATTTGAAATTCAAATATAGGAATAAAAAGGTTGATATTTACCTTGAAGGGGGTGGTGCCTCTGCTCGAGGAAGATGCATTTCCTATTGGTAGTCGCTGAGGGATTTGTGAAAAATTATCCATCATCTCATTCCTCTGTTGTGCGAGGGCTTCCTCGAGCAACAATTTGAAAGGATCTCCTTTCCCTTTGTATTTATTTTCTTTCTCCATCGAAGGTCACTTGGGTGTGCAAGAGATTTTGTCCTCAAGAGAAGCAAGCTCGAGACCCAACTCTTTGTACCCTGACCTCATCATGGACATGCACTAAGAATGACAAGGAATATACCGCTCTAATACCACTGATCTGGATTTTATGAGAAAAATGAAATAAATACAAATTATTATTATTATTAACACAGAGACATAAGGAAAAATAACAGAGATATAGTAAAACTGGATTTTATTCCATAAAGAAATATGATGAAACTATAAAATGCAGACTGAAAGCAAACTTTCTAGAATGGTGGCGGCTTATCTCTGAGAAGAGATGTGATGACTGTGCTCATTCACAAGAAGATGATTACAATGAGTCTCTGAAATAATTTTTACAATAAACATGAATTCCAAAACCCTAGACATCCAAAAACCTAACCCTAGGATATGAAGTGCCAAAAGTCATGTGGGCTCCATTGGGGTAAGTTAGTACATCAACTTCCTAGGGTCGTAACTTTTGCATACGATCTCTGTTTTAGGTGCATGATATCCCATTGGAAAGGTATATCCGAGGACTACACATTATGTCGTCAAAATCTAACTCCATCTATAGTTTAATTGTGGTGATCCCTGAAAACGCTATTTAGGGCCTCAAAACGACCCCGAAAGTTCAGGGCTCGAAAACTAGGAAAATAACTGCCAAACTGAAAAAATGGCAAGATGAGCTAGTTGATAGGTGGGTGGCCACCAATATCCACCTGGTTAAGAGGAATGGGAAATTAATGGCAGGTTTTTGGATTTCCCATTGCCCTGAATCTCCCTATTTTCTCATCCTCTCTCATTAGCAATGGGTCTTTTGGCCAAGGGTGGAAGCACTAAGGGCATGAGAGTGTTGTACCGAATATTGCCTAGATGAATAGAATGAGCCCCCATTTGAATCTGGTTTTCCCATTTGGGTTTCCAGGATAACATTTTGAGTTCATGGTGATCGATGTTGTGTGTACTGTTGTGAGAATATTTCATGTGTTTTGTATTCCTTTGATTCTCATTAAGCTACTGCTTGGTTATATTATGGGTAAATTATGAGTATGAGTTACTTCCCTATATTTAAATTAAAACTTGTTATTCCACCAATGTTTGAAAAGGATTGCCTTTGAGTTTTTATTGAGAAAAAAATTTATTCATACATCCTCAATGAAGCCAATAACTATGGAATGACAACCATCCATTCTCTTGTGGATTCTGAGATCAATGGTTTCCTTAATTTGATTGTTACTATTATTTTAGATATTTCTAAATTGGGTTGTGTAATTCTCTCACCTAGAGAATGCCCTCTCACTCAACAAACAAAATTTCCTTCACTGGTTGGTTTTATCACACCCCAATGGTTGCATGTGTCGCACATAAGTTTTATAAAATGTGTAAACGTTGTGCCTTGATCCCTGGATTTTTGATTAATTTCCTAAGCATTTAAATTATCTATTGAGTTGAATTCTTACATATGTGGGAATTTTGAGACATTGCACTGGTTTAAATTATGTGTTGGGTCAAATTTTGCATTGCAAGGGAGAAATTATATTTGTTGGGGTGAATTTTTAATTGTTGTGCATTTTGTTTGAATTATGGGCGTTTTTTTTCAATGCTGAGAAATTTCTCTTTCACCCACAAGGATATACAATAGCTGTACGATCTACATATAGTTGTAGAGATCATTTTTTACCCATTGGATGACTCCTTTGGTAGTTTGGAGATTCACTAAATCCATGAATTGGTCGACTCAATTACATTAGAGTGAGTAGACTTACACCATAGTTTCTAACACATGAATTTCATTATCTTTTGGATGGTTGCATGAAAATTGAATTTTCTGTTGTTTTCCAATTGGAAATATAAATTAGAGTAGGTAATTCAAATGTGTCGTCTCTCAGCTAGTGAGAGAAAAGTGAAAACAACGTTTGCAAATAAATACCTTAAATTGGGACAAATTGACTCATGTGTGTTTACAAACTAGAACATTGTATCAAAAGAGAGTCCTTTTCATTCTTGGTGTTCCGGAGAAGAATAAAAGGGCTTACTGTTAGTCAGTTCAATTAATTGAACTCTGCTACATTAAATTATCAACCTAGGGATCATAAACTAATGAAGTGAAATGAAAAATATATGCAATCCTTAGCTTCCAATCTATCCCTAAATGAATACTATGAAAATAGGAAAATTGTTCATTACCTTAGCTGCAGAAACATAGTTTTTTTCAACTGCAAAAAGAACATAATATTTGTAAATGCTAAGGAGACAGATCACAAGAATGATTCTAACACTTAAGATCATTAACCTACTGGATCATTAGCTATTTATCAATCACATGTTTTCAATCATCCAATTAATAAAGGTTTTTGTGACTGATGTAAATAATATTTTATTCAATTAATGACTTTTGTTTGTTAGTCTCCTTTTGTTGCAAACATAAATAAATTACTTGTAGGAAATGAAAGAAAAGGAAATAAGAATCCACACTACTGAATAATGAAAATAATTCCAACAAAAATAAGCAATGCACTCCTCCTCAGGGGGACCTCTTGTCTTGGTGAATGCTACTGGAAGAAACTTATACGACTGAACTTACAAAATTAAAACACACAACTCATTCAATTGAACAGTAACCAGAACTTTGTTGTATTAATTCAAAATATCACTATGAGGTTAAAGAAGTTTGATATAATTTCCTTCTTCCCTATGAAGGTCTCACAAATGATATTTATATATTACAAATGAGATCATACATATCCAAACTACATGGATCTCAAAGCTAACTACAACTATAATTGTGGGAAAATCCATTTTAAAGGATCAAGCATATCTCCTAGATCCTTCATATTTAGGACAGGGAGATATGCTTGATCCTTTACATTTAGGACAAGGAGATATACTTGATTCTTTTCCTAAATGGACTTATCCTGTACAAAATTCATGTGGCTTGTTTTCAACAAATCTTTATTTGCTCGCAATTGATCCCACAAAACTGTCTCTCTATTTTGGCATAAGCTTCATAAACTATTTACAAAGAGAATAACACATGCATGCATATAATAGCTCATGGGTATATGGAATATATTTTTCATCCACATAATGGATAAATTCATGCGATAATGCATGGATTTCTCTCATGCAATCTCATTCTCTTTTGTGCGCTGATTTGATGAAGTTGGCTTGTGCAACTCTGCCACATGTACACATTTGACTGTAGGTTTGACTTCCCTTTTACACTGAATTGGAGGATCCATGGGATGCGCTTGTTGGTCCTAAGATTAAACTTAAGGCTCAAAGAGTAATGTCATGCATCATGAAAGTTTAAAGAGAGTGTTTTTGAAAAGTGCTTTTTCTACCTTAGTTATATGAGAAAAATTCCTTAAATGAAATTAACAGTATGGCAACACAGAGGCCGTATTTTGTGTCTGAGTCAAAATTGTAATATCAAATGGTGTGAGTGAAAAATACAAAACTGTTTAACAAAGCAAGGCATCAATTGCTGAAGAGTCTCACCTTGTTGCAGTGGAAGAAAATATGTAGCGCAACCTTGAATAAAGTATAAATTACAATAATTCACACAACTTGCAGGTCTTGATTTACTCATAGCAAATGAAGAGGAAAAACTACTTACTTAAAAAATTACTGATGTAATATGATTACAATAGTAGTTGTACTAAATTGAAATAAAAAATTTATCAAGGAATTGCATAAGGAATGTTGAGATATGGGAAAACAGAAGAAACACATAACCCAAACTGAACAAAATTTGGAACCTCTGTCTGCACTTGTATTAATACTCAATAAGGAGAGTTTTCTCTATTACATTCAACAAGAAGCAGCCATTAATAGATCTTCAATCTATGTATTTATACAAAATCGTCACAACTCAAAATGGTTGGACTTATTATAATTAAAAATAACAAATATTTGAAATAAGAAAAAAATGCAAAGAGAATGATGAGCTTCATTGGAAATCTCTTCGATGTCTTTGTCTGCTGGCCGAAGAGATTCCTTTCCTCATTCCTTTAGGTTGGACATATATGTCTTCTGATCTTCTTGACAATTTAACATGACGTCCTGGTCATTGTAGCTTTGTTGCCATATGTCCCTTCAACTATATTCGGTAATGCAATGACACTTTCTTACTTGCTCACCCCTATTCCTGCTTTTCCATGCTTGATGAATTGGTTGCATCTATCTAAAAATTCCACCACTATTCTTGATGGTTCAATGGATTCATTCACCTCAAAAATGTATAATTTATTTTCCACTCGAGGTAGCCTTGATTCTTCTCACTTCTGGGATTAAGGCTTGGGACTGTGCAATTGGGTTCACTAGCCACTTATTTATCTTAAGGAGGTCAATCTGGCTCATTTCCCAAATGGATTCCAGAGTTTCTTCTTTGTTCTTCATAGAATTATGTTGGTTCATTGCAATATCGATTTTCCCCGGGGCCTCCACGATATTGCTTCCCTCAAAATAAATCAGTTTTTTGTTTAAGGATGATAACACTTATTGAAAAGCATCTTTCACCTCCTGGGATAATCTCTTGCTCTCTGCTAAATTCGTTTCCCATACCTTCAAGGCCGTATCGCCTCTTATTTGTTCAGAGGGGGAAAATCGAGGAAAATCGAGCACATTATCTTTTTGTGCCAGTATGATGGCCTCTTGAAACTTAGCTTGAGATGATCAAGCTTCTCCTTCCTTAATATAGATATCTTTTAGAGTGAGGTCTACTGCCTGGTAGAATTTCTGGATATCATTGACCTTTATGAAAATATCTTGCTGAGCCATTTCTGGATTTTTGTTTACCTCCAACGCTTGAGTCTGAAAAAATGATATCTCTACGGATGTACCTTAATTCAAGTCTAACCTAGCTTGCAATTTCTTTATTAACTCATCTTGTTGTGTGACCAATCCTTTGTTTTCCTGTGAATTTTAATGGAGCTCCTCGAGGCTAGCCCGCAACTGTTGAATTTGATGCCTGTCATAAGCTCTGATCTATTCAAAGTCTTGATTCATCTTATTCTTCATAGTGTGTTCCATGGTCAGTATTTGATCCTTCAACTTCCCTACCAATAGTTTTTTATGTTTTATTCGCTTTGCCAATTTTTTTATAGACCACTGATTTGCAGTGGCAAAGACACCTAAAGAACCTGCCACTTCCTTCGTGAATTCTGAATCATCGCGATTATTTCCATAATATAACATCCTCTACCTTTTGGTTATTACCCCATCTTTCTACTGTGTTTCTCACTTGACGATGGCCCTCTGCTTCTTGCTGAAAAAGAAGTTCGAAGGAGGCATCTCTTCGGGTGAAATTGGGGTGAGATCATCTATAAAAACGACTTCAGAACTAGGATTTCTGAAACTAGACTGCAAAGGTGTCAATGAAGTAATAGGAGTACCGATATCCATAGATGGTTGTTTCTCTATAGTATTGGCAATAGATGTGGCTGGTGTCGAAGGAGATGTATCCTGCCCTTGCTTTAGGAAAGCTTCGAGCTGAGCCGTTGCCTCAGGGCCTAATGGACTTGATAATGAAGTTTCCAATTCCCGAGTTAAAACTTCAATGCTCTTTGGGTTTTCCTTAGCATCTTGTTTACCAGATTTACCTAGTTCAAAACTTGGAGGTACAGATTCTTGTGTAGGTGAAGTGGCTACTGATTCTCCCTGTAGTACTTTCAGCAAAATGTTTCGTCTGTTTCTTTGAAAACTAAGGAAACTGGCATGTTGATCTGGGGACAAGGTTTGGAATCTGTTCAGTACTTCCTCATAAGACCTGAATCCCCTGAAAATTTCATTGTGTGGGGAGTTTTCATGTATATATCTCTTCATGTTGTATTGGTCCAGGTGATTTTCCATGATCTTATGTGGGTCATGCCTTTTAAATTCGATGTCAACCAACTTGACATCCTCCAAGGCTGCAACCTCCACTTTGGAGTGACTGAAGTCTAAAAGGGAAAACATACCAACCTGGAGAGGGAAGGTAGGCCATACCTTTTTCTAGGCTTCTTTCAGCTTCTTGTTGATGCCCTCTGCCACTCTTTGATAATCTACTTCTTGGCATACTAGTTGGTTTGGTAACAATATCGGGAGAGCATGAGGAGGGAATGAGAATCCGAAAACCCTGATGTAAGAAAATGTTTCTTCAATGAACCAATCTGTTATTTTTTCCAGATTTCCCATGATTCTGTCTGAAATTCGAGGGGGTGGGAAACCATATAAATCTATATGAATGGGAACCACTACATGGTGGTAGATTTCGTAGAAGAAATATTTGGCCTTGTCCTCCCACAACTTGGAGTGATTGAAGTGAATAGGTTATGCGCTGGTCAGGTTCCAACTCCAATTCATCAGTGTGAAAAGGGTTATGAAGCAAATAACATCCATGATATATGCAGACATATAGAAAGCAAAATACTGTCCCTTTTATTTAGCCAATTTGTATTCGTTGATTTCTTTGTCTAGATTATCTGATAACATCTTGGCCCAGTTAAAAGTGTATCCCTTGGCCACCTCATGCATAATCGACACCCATTCCATGGGGAAGTGAGTAGGACTCTTCTTCCTGAATAGTCTACAGATCATCATAGCTATATAAATCATCTGAGTATCCAACAACGCTGTGGCATACATGCCATGAGCATCAGCCCTGAACTTCTCTGGGTGCCCCCAACAAGACTTGATTATATCAGGATAACTCTTGTCATATTGTATGCATTCCTTTTGCTCGAAATATAACATAAATGTAGTATTGTAAGTATATTTAATCTCAGGAGATAGTTTATACATTACTTGAAGGTGTTCTGGTCGGAACGAGCCAACAAAAAATTTCTGGTGGTTGGTGATGCTCCTGGTTTGGACGTCGATGTTCTCCAAGGACCATCCTATCATGTCATTATATGGCATGAGTCTCAACCGCGCAACTAACTTGTGTAGCTTTGACTAATCTATATACCTAAGTTTAGCTTCATGGGTATCGTCCGCTTCATCGCCAAAATCTTCTGGGCAATTTATAAGCTCATGTTCCAAAATCTCGAACACATGTGTCCAAGATTTAACAGAGTTTATAGCTCGTGGCATAGTATATGGTAGAACGTCTGCATTCGGATTCAAACCTTCACCAGCTGCATCGGTCTTCTTCATCATCTTTCGTGGTGCCATGATATAGAGAGAACATAACGGGGTTATGTAATATACCCAAAAGTAAATTATTATTTAAGTTTGAATACACTTAGGAATTTATTTCTGTTTTTGGTAAATTCGAATTTGGAAAATAATAATTTAGCTTGAAGATGACGTGGGGTTCCTTGCTCCATCATCGACGCTAAGAAAATTGTCCATAACCCAGAGGGGAGAAGTGGATTTTGAAATGGATGATGGGTACCCTCGCCACATAAACAGGGGTCCCTTAGTCTTGTAATTGAATACATTAAATCAAATGCTCAAAATATTTTCAAGTATATAGAACATTTTAAACATGTAATACATATATTGCATAACTAGAACTATAAAGAGTACACAGTATAAAACACGTTCCACAGAATTGCTTGATTCGAATCACAGATAGGGTTTTCAAGATATTGACCTCTTGTTTAGCTAACAAAACCACAGACTTATGACAAAGAAGCACAATCAAGAACAAAGTACTGGATACTCATAATTCATTTGCTTTATGCTAACAAAGTGAGAATTGATAAGTTAACCTCAGAACTTCAGAAGAATAAATTTGCATAGGGTAAAGCAGATTCCACAGAGGCATTATTTTTTTTCAACCCCAAAATTTGCAGACAGGGTTACGGGACACCAAATTCATAATTCTTAAACTTACGATTTTCTGTTTAAAAACTCAGTCAAGTTGCACACAGTTTTTCAAACGCATAGAACTTGAGGCGAATATTGTATAAACTTACTGGGGTATAACCCTAACAAAACTTAGTGTATTTCAGAGAATTATCTCACAATTTTAACCCTTCATCGTATAGTTATTTGTAACACAAATGGGGAGTTACAGGCATATACTAAAGGTGGATATTCAGGCAAAGAGACCTCTCAGTATACCAGTGGAAAACTCTCTCTCTCTCTCTCTCTCTCTCTCTCTCTCTCNACCTGAATTAAATCTGGGCAAGCACCAGGATGCATACTCTCAGCATTGGAGATTGGAAATTCTGAAATGTGAATAGAGATACATAACTATAAATATTTTCATAACTGTTAATTTAAAAACTCAAGAAAACCACGATGCACATAGCCAAATCACGAGATGGACAAAGAATTATGCCAAAGCTGTGAAACCTCTGAAAGACTCAGGCCAAGAACTCGTATCTATATCAAGTTGAGTAAACACTAATAATACATAATGAAAAAACCAAAGATACCATAAACACGACATTATATATATGACCGAACTAGCTCCTGCACAGTGTGGAAACTTTCACCCCCTTTGGCATTCTTTCATTCTGGGACTTCCTATGGGTTTACTCATAAGGAAAATGTCTGTCGCAGGGTATAAGGGTTTTAGAAAGATGATACTGAGATTTAAGTAGAGGCACGATAAAACCCTAAACATTTCTGAGTATACTACTAACCATTAAAATGCTATCTCAACCCAGAGAAAGTAGGACCAATAGAACTAATAGGAGTTAGAAGGTGACTGGTGCACATGGTGCCCTTTTAGAATTTACAAAGGGTTCAGATAAAACAATCCGATAAGTTACTCACCTCGCATAGGGTGGTATTTGACTGGTGAGTGCCTCCTAGTCTCATTTCCGCCCAGAACGAGCCCAAATCCATGAGTCAGGGCATGCTACCGATTTTAATGTCTCCAGGGTTAGCATTGCAACATTCTTGCCAATACACAAAGCCAAGGGAGAATATTGAAACAATAGACTTTGAAAATCCTCCGCCGTGTAGGTTAATGGTGATAGTGACGAACTGTACCTAG
>JASDQU010106347.1:59335-84157 GCA_032191745.1 Picea mariana
GACCTATGGATTAATCAATACATGCATTTTAGGGGTTGTTTTATGTATATATGTAATGCCATAATATGCCCTATGGTTTTGTGTGAGTAAAATGGAATTTCTAAGGTGAATATATTTGTTTAGTTATTAAGCTACTCTTTCACCCTCTTTTGAGAATAGGCTTGAGATAGTCTTGTACATATAACTTGCACCTGTATCAAGGAAATGGTAATTGTAAATTGCGGAAGATAAATAAGTAATAGAATTACTCTATAGCTATAGTAAAGGAATGATTGAAAGGTATTGAAAACGATGAACAACTCTAATGACCCTAATTAATTTTTTATTTAATTTGGTAAATTTGGGGTCCATTACAGGTTAGCTGTTGCAGAGGAATTGCGTGAGCTTCTCAGTTGGATAAAACTTACTACTTTGCGAAAGGTGAAAATGAAATTCAAAATCGAAGTATTTTTATTTACATCAGGTGCATTGATTCGAGTATACCTTTACTGACAACAAATTTATTAACTTTAATGGGAAAGTATAACTGGCGATCCACAATCTATGTTAAAAATCATTACCGTTGATTTGTGGTAAATGTCATTAATATTCGACGGTTCGTGTTCGTGAGTTTTGGATGAAACAGAGTTCAAATTTCCCGAATCGCGAATCCACGAAAGGTTAATTATGAGATAATCTCTTTTAAAATATTGATTAATCATGTTTAACTTCAAGTGCTTCAGATATTCTGACTTCGAGATTTTTAAATGTAGCTCGAGAAGAAATTCCCGAAACCCGAAACTGTGAAATGATTAACTATCTGGTAATTGCTTTTAAGTTTTACTTAATCATATCTAACTTCAAGTGCTTAGGAAATTCAAACTTCAGAGATTCTAGGATATGATGAAAGGTAAACATCTGAACCCCGGAGTGCGAAGTCGTTAATTATATTTTGACCAAGATTAACTTAATTAATCAAAGTTTAATATTTCGACATTTTAGTGCTTCGTGGATTTGCGAATCAACTCTTTGTTATATTTCTGAAGGGTCATCTCCCGTAGTGACGTGTCAAAGGTGACATCATTCTAGATGACATGTCGAGAACAAGAGGTGGCACGTGTTACATAGAATTGTATGGATCTTCAAATGAAAATGTCAGAAATGGGTGCCACGTGTCAACCCAGGGAAGACTCAAAAGATACACATGTACTATGACTTGTGTCCTTTAAAGGTTTATGAATAGTGATGAATGAAACTTTCAAGTTTCAAGTCTTTTATCGTTAAGACTTATCAAAATGTTGGAAGCATGAAGCTCCAGAATGACCTTTAGTGATTTACCTCTTTAACAATTAGGCGTCTCCAAAACTCTGGGAAAAATAGGATTGTTCGATGAAATGAGGAAACTTCATCAACGACGGGTATCATGCGTGCCTTATTACCAATTAGACATAAATGAATTTGATTTAAATTTTGAAAGTTAATTTATGAGTTACAACTTTGGGAAGGATTATATTTTCATGATGTGGAGAATGTAAAGCTCAAAGTTTAGAATTACATATGTTTCAACAAAACTGATAGGTGGATGATTTTCAGGTATCGATTTGGCATCTCCCACAAGTTGGGGTTCAGTCCTGAAGTGGTCATGTCCCTATAGAACAATGATTTCACTGCAGAAAATTATTAAATGACTAGGCTACATAAATATAAAATAACTAATGGTAAAATAGAAATCGCGGAGGGGAAAAAATGGAGGACGCCTACGCCAGATCTGTAACCGAGGTTCTTGAAGCTTTCGGGGTCGACCCTGCTAAAGGTCTCACAGATTCGCAGGTTTCTGAACATGCAAGGATTTACGGCAGAAATGTGCTGCCTCAAGAACCCTGCGGAGAATGGAAAGAAAAGCAGCATTCCGGCGACTTGGAGGGCTCGGCCGCCTCTACCCTCGATTTGCAGTGGCAGCTCGTGACTGTGGCGCTTAGATCTGAAGGATCCGGCCCCGTTTTTTCCTCTTTCTCCTACGTCTCTCCTTCCTCGACCGTTTTTCAGACAGCCACGCCAGATCCCAAGAGATTGCTGAGCGACGGAGAGAGGGTTGTGCGAATGAAACAGAACCCTAACGGGGAAAAGGAAGAGGTGGTCTTTTGCAGGGTCGAGGCGACCCAGCGAATACTAAACCCTAGCTGCCACCGCCGCCGCTGCCTTAACCCAAAGACTGGAAGCCATTCAAATAGCAGACACCTCAGGGATCTTCGGCTTCTGGGGGACAGCCCACCTTCGCACTGGTGCAGAAATCTATTGAAGAGCAATGCAGGAGGGAGGTTTCACTCTGAACATCGCGGAAAGACTAGCTCCAAGATCACGAAAAACTTTCCCCTTTTTATAAAGACCATTGCCGGATCTTCTCTTTGCTTGCAGGTTCAAGACTCAAACTCTGTTTTTGAGCTCAAAACTCAAATCCACCAGGCTACAGGGACTCCGCCTGGATTCCAACGACTAATCTTCGAAGGACGACAGCTTGCAGATGGCTCTCTGCTACGGGACTACGGAAATCTAAAAGATGCAACCATTTCTCTCACCTATCGGTTGCGTGGAGGAGCGCCCTCAGTCACTCATCCAAGCTCTTACAAGCAGGCCATGAAATCAGGGACCTCCGCTCCTACGGGGCTCAAGGCCGAAGCTTCAAAAGCAAAGGAGCCCTTTGGAGGTGCCTTCATTGTGGAACAGTGCGCAGAACCTCCAACAGCAAAAGTCGAAGACCCCCATGTCTATGGCTTTGCCTACATCTACCAGGCCAAATCCCTCATTTTCCGCTTCAACGGACTTTGGCCCTCAGCCCCTGCGCTAAAGGAATGGGTTAACAAGACCTGGTCGGAGGGTCATGAGCTGTTCTTCTGTTCCAAGGGGTTCTTCATCGTTAACTTCTCCACAGAAGCCGAATGTCAACGCATGCTAGAGCAAGGTCCTTGGTTCTGGGGCAGATCTGGTCTCTCCTTGCAGCGATGGTTCCCCGACTTCAACCCACTGACCATGACAGCCATGACTACACCGGTCTGGGTAAGACTACCCAATCTACCTCTGCATTTTTATTCTTCATCTTTTTTACCCACCCTGGGCAATGCATTGGGTAGATTTATCAAGATAGACACAGACAAAATAGAGAAAGGATTCATCACCTTCGCCCGCATCTGTGTTGAAATTGACCTCAGTCAAGGGCTTCCGGATAGGATTCTCATAGATTGGGGTGATGGAGATCCTTTCATACAGATGGTCGATTATGAGAACACCGCCTTCATATGCCGCTCCTGTCAGCAAACAGGGCACCTCCAGGCAACTTGTCCTCTTTCCCCCACCCCTCCCTCAACTTCTGGAGCACAGAAAAGAGACAATGGCTGGCAAGGACCAAAATCTCACAAAAGCCTCCCGAACCCTTCCTCCGACAACAAGCAACATCACAAAGCTGCTCCAACTCCTTCGCCTTCCCCATTTCCCTCGCAGGCCCTCTCTCAGCAGCCGACTCTCGACCCAAAAAACCAGCCTGCAGCCTCGACACAAAATCCTGAAGATTCAGAAGTCATTAAGTCCTTGCACCCACCTCACGCCAAAGGGGAAACAATTGACACAATCATGATCACCACATCGCTCCCAGTGACTCAGAAGCGACCTCATGAATCAGACAACTCGGACAGCGACAAAGAAACAAAACTGAATTCAACAGCTCAAGATCATGGCACTTCCTCAGACCACCTGGCTTTGGTGGTAAAAGATGTTGAACCTACCAGCTCCTCTGGTTGGATTGATGTCCGCAAAAAAAAAGGTAGAAAGGATCCTCACCACGCAACATAGTGATTTGGTCCTTTCTCCTTGCATTGTAATGTTTCCATCTTGCTTTGCCACGCGCTCTATGGAGCTCTCTTTTAACACAGGCTGGTTTCAAATGATCCCCTATTCTCTTTCTGAGGGGTCTTTCCCATCCGCAAATCATTGTATTACTTGCACTTTTTCATGGATTGAATAGAAGGATTCTCCCCTTTTTTACTTAAAAAAAAAAACTATTAAATAACTAATTAAATAAAATATTCGTAAAGAAGAATGGATTTAAGCATAATATGAACAATTCACCTTTAACATCCTTCAACACACATGTTCTATAGCTGATCATGATTTTATGGAAAAAAGAGACAAAATGGGATATAACTAAGTCATAGATATGGGCTTTCAGATGAAAGTCTAGGATATGAATGTGACAAAAAGACTCTGTTTTGAGAACTCAACATATTCCCCACATGGAAGATGTTTCATGTCCTCATGCAACCAAAATTTCACTATGCTTCCTCCAACAAAAATTCAAAATTACTTACCCCTTTCCTCTTAGGATCTTTCTGAAACATCAATCAAAATGTTCAGCCCTAAATATGAGGATTGTATCTAACTTCTTACCTCATTTAACTTTGTACTTAAATCTTCCGATTCTTATTTTTCCTTGCCTCCGTTGAATGTGCCATTTCCTAGCCTTTCTTGCCAACAATTTCTTTTGGGCTTCCAACTGTTCTTTATCCCTTTATAATTAAGCAATGTTTTCCTTCAAGACTACATTTCTATTTTAATATGATTTTCAAGGAGTTCCAAATCCTTGAGCTCTTCTTTTAATTTCTTGATCTTTCCAACTCACATTTCTTTTAAAGATGTGGATGTTGGTTCAATTATTGACCCCTCATTTACTTTAGTGGATTCATGAATTTCATAATAAGTCATGAACTGATTAAGTCCTCTGTATGGATTTTTATTTGAATTTTTCCTCTTCATACTTGTTCAACTGCTTCTTATCAGTTTCTTCAAGTTTGATGACTTCTTTTGACTATTGTCATGCTATTTTGTAGCTAAACCTTTTGTGATAACTCTGGTTGTTTTGTGCATAATGGCCTCAATATTTCTCTTCTTAAAACCTCTGCTCTTCCTCTTGGTTCCCTAGATTTTGAATTTACATCCTTTAATATTCAATTCATTGTCCATGGCTTTAGTAATATCAACTACTTTATAGACATCCTCAATTGCAATACCAAAGTGACCAAAACTACTCCCTAAATTGTATGAGTCTACTCCATAATTGTATGTAATCTCCACCACAAAATTAGTCTCCTTTGGAACAAATCCTAGAAAGGCATTTGTGTATCTTTCTTCAAGAATGTATCACTCTCGAAGAAGCTTCATTCCCAAGAATTCAATGTAAAATCTGCAATTATATAGAAAATCGAATCAAGCATCCAAGAAAATTAGGTAATTTCAGGTAAGAGAATAATATTTGGATATATCATATAATTGCATACTTTATGATTTTGTCCAAATAACCAACACGATACAAAGCATGTAGTAGCCCATGTTTATCCTTTTTTGACCACTGTTTGAAGAATTTCCTCACTAACTATGGTATCTTCTTGTGCCATATTTTCTTCAACCCTCACATAATTTGATGTTCTTATTCCAAAGAATCTTTCATATTGAAAACTCCATAAAATTCACCATGTGTCAATAGTAAGACGTTTGTTCTTATAAAAAAACTTCTTTACAACTTTCTTTACAACTCCATCTCCTTGAGAAAATCAACATTGTCAACAAACACTGCTTTCCATCCATCGAGAACAAGGCAAGTTGTAATCTTTGTGCTGATTCCAGGCAATAGACTAGATTCATGAGTTATTTCCCCCCTAGATCATCAAACTGCTTCTATTGTCTTATAAACATCATCTGTACCCAATAACAAACATTTATTTTGTCATAATATTTCACTCCATAATTGTAAATTAGCTCCAAAACAATGCTTTTGTCTTCTGGTCCATATCCCATCATAGCTACTATATACTTGTAATTAGGATTGTCTCTTTTCCTCAATAACTCCATTCCAAAATCCTTTTCATAAAAATTAATTGCACGATGAAGATCTCCTATTCTCAACATGACTTTAAATAATGTCTTTGGAGTAGGACCTCCCTCTATCAAATCAAATTTATAACCTTGAACAATACTCTTGTCACAAGGAAAATGTGAAAACAATAGTGAAGATATGGAAACATTTTAAAAAAATCACTCTGTTGTTATATGCATGCTGAAATATAATTTCACCATGCATATTATAATTATTGTATGGTGTTATAATGTATGATTAGGCTCATAATTGAGGTGTGAGTTCATAGGCATAATTTAGAGGAATATCACAAGATTTTGAGGAATTTGGTCAAAGGATAGGATAGGCTTTAGGAAAATAGAGTAAATGAGTATTGAATCTTAGGTTTTCCCATCCTTTGCTCAATTCATAATTCCAAACGTATAGAAAATTTAAAATTTATTACCTTTTAATTTTACCTGTAGCCTGAAGATTTCATCACCTTTAGAACTAGAAATGAAACATAACTAGATGTGAAGTGCTAGTTTTGTTGCTGGAACTTGATGAATGTATTGGTGTGTGCTTTGAGAGAGTTCTGGGACTGAAGATGAAGGCTACTCATGCTAATGAAGTATGAATCTTGAAGAATTATGAATAATTCTACTGTTGAAGAAGATGATATGATGTTGATGCTGAAGATGGAAATTTGAATCTGCTCCTACTGTTGGAGAAGATGATCTGAGTATGCTACAAATGTGGAAGGAGATATGAATCTATTGCAAATGAAGTTTCCAGATTTGAATTTCATGCTTGGAAACTTGTGCAAATTTTGGAAATATTGGAAATCATGGCTGATAGGTGGATGAACATATGTTCATGATTTGAAACCATCTCCAAGACACGATCTAGTCTTGGGATGTGTGCAACCATAAAAAAACTACAAATCTACTACAAAAAGATAGTTGTAAATGTTTACAAAAAATTTGGTAATTTTTTATTAAATCAGTTTTAAAACATGTCTGTGCATCCCGTATAATGCATTTTTTGAAAATTTCACCTTCTTCTTACTCAATTTATCATATTATCCTCAAAACCCATATCTCAGATTTCCTTAATTCAGCCTTATCTACTTGCAAATATCTTGAAAAAAATCATCCTTGGGAATAGTTTGCTATGGGAAATTTGGTTGCTACAACACTTTACAGGGGAGTTTTGGTAGCTGCAAAAAATCACTGTAACTACATAAAGTTTGAAAAAAATGATTTACAAGTAAAAGGATATGGTGATATGATAATGAATGACCTTGTGTTGGACTCAACCTTGTTGAAAGATAAAAACATCCTTAAATCAAAGAATATGCTGCCATGTTTCTTTCTTGTCCATAAAGCTAATGTGAACACATTTACTCAGAAAAGAAAGGACAAGCATTATAATTCTCAATTTTTTCCCCTTTAAGGCGTCAAAATAAGTTGCTAGACAACGTCTTGAACAATGTTCAATAGAAACGGAGATGGAACCTAGGTCTATCATTCAAACTATCGGTTCAATGTTTTTCTCACATTTGAAGTCCACTAAAGAAAATAATCAACAAATTAGACAAGTCCAACAAAAAATGATAAATGCCTAGTGTGTGTCATTTTAAAAACCCCTTACTTTGTCACCATTGTGGCTATGACGAATTTTGTTCTTAAAGTGCTAAATGCCAACTTCAACTCTTGCTATAAAACCAACATGAATCCTATGCATTAGGTCTTATGATCTAGGTGGATTTCGGTGGCCATCCACCTTTTCCACTAAATCAAGATTTAAAGCCTATGGTTTTGATAAGCCTTGATATTCAACCTTTTGACAAAGAATGAAATGTAATGCCATATTCATTTGTTACTTACAGACATCATGTAATGATTTCCTAGTGGTCTTATGCACATGCCTACAACATAGAATTAATGCAGTGGATCCCATCAAAACTCCATAGTTAAGCACTCTCAGGCTAGAGTAGTATTGGTATGGGTTACCATCCGGGAATTCCTAGTGTTTTTTACATGCCTACGACATTTTATAAACTTATACCAATTTATCCCGCATGCACCATGGGAATTGTTCTCCTTTCAATCTCTCATATATAATTGAGGTGAAGAAGGCACTTTAAGCATGCAATGGAGCATGATGTAAAGATTTTTTCAAATGAAGCGTAGCCAACATATCTTTCTTTTGAGAGATAATCTACCCCATTCTGCCAATTTTTCTCTCTTATTCATTAATAGAAGTTGGGTTTCACTATATTTCTGTGTTTATTGTAATACATAGGTGTATTTCCTTGTTATATCTCTGCTATATTTCTGTCTTCATGTCGTTCTCAAAATAATCCAGATCATCTTCATAATTACCTTCATGTCTTTCCCATTGAATAAAGATGTGATACAAAGGGTATAAATTAACTTACTTTGAAGATTCCCATGTGGTATAATTTGAACAGTGAGATCTGGATTTATATATGGAACTTGTTTCTCTCTCCTCCAAACTGAGGATGATGCATGTCCTCATGCATCCTTCTGAGTTTTGATATTTGAGTCATGTTGGAGTATGAATGGAGAGGATTGTTGAAATATTGAAGTACTGCGGGAATTATGCATGCTGATCATGTTAAATGGTGGCAATCGGAAAATGAAAACTGAAATAAAATACCCATAAGATGATGTTGGAGATTGATTCTAAAGATACATCTACTGAAATGATCTATTTGTTGAATTCAATCCGAACTCTATTTTTCTGATCTCATTTATTAGATGTAACAAATATTGTTGGAACCAATTCCAAATAACAACAATGAATACTATTATAGGGAACCATAAACTCTACTACAGGGAAAGGTACTGTAACAAGAATGACATCCCCTTTTTATTTGAAAAATGTGAAAAAAATGCTACATCAGTTCACACCATTAAACAATATAGTCTTGATAAAAAACCCAAATCCATGGTACAATTCTTACCATGCAAATGAATGTGCCAACGTCGAGCATGGAAATAAATCATTGGATTACCGACCATTAATGTACGTCTTTAACCAATGCGAGATCACTTACCATTAATGTCAATGAGAATTAAAGTACCCTTAATGCATCCTATCGGGAATAAATGAATGAGTTGGCATTGATTAACCCATAAGATCTGATAGTCAGGAGGAATTAATGCATCCCCACTACTCTCAATGAGGAAACCTGTCATCGAGGCATACAAGTTCCAAGACATTATAAATATTTATTGATATTGATCCCATATATAATATTGAAGTCAGTGTGACAATACCTACTGGAAGGAAGGCCTTAAGGGATCCCACGCCATCCAGTACAAGCATAGAACACAAATGGTTTGAAGAACTAGAATACAAGATTGAATCAACATGTAGAACTTATTGAAATGTTTTCCCGCCAATTGCTTATTTTTCAAGAAAAACTCATGTCCAATTGCGCTAGTAAAATGGTTTTCACAACTGGACTTATTTTTATCTCTACTATTTTGTTTATTTATTTATTTATTCTTCTACCCTATTTTAATTTGATAAAAAAGAAAATCTCTTTGAAATATAGGAATACTTCCAGTGGATCCATATGCATAACATGATTGCAAATAAATTCATATCCAGGGTTGGAAAATATACTTTAATAAATTCCAGAATATGAGAAATCAACTGTTTTGATTGATATGATGCCAAGAATCACTGAAGAGTGAAGGAATGTTGTGAATTCATAGGCACTTGGAACCATAATTCAATGTAGTCATGATGCCCTTGGTTCAACGTTTCATTACCACCGCTTTGTATGTCCTCCTTTTTCATGCCATGCAAATATTCTACTATTTTTTGATTGAAATATTGAATGCATAAAGGATATGATGATAGGCATGGTAGAAATTCTTCAATCTTAGGTTCTAATGTCTGTTCTCCATCAGATGTTTCCCATGATTTTTTGTTATTGTCTAGGTCTTCTTGGTCTTATATCACTTCCCAGAGTGCATGTATGTTATTGAATGCCATCAGAATTTGTTCCTCATGAGATGCAAAGATGTTTCTGGTTGCTGCTAAGATTTGAGAGATTTATTAGAGTATCATTTCCTCTCCTCAACAAATTATTGAACATGCTTGAATTATTCTTGTTAGTTGATAGTCCCTGTCTTGCACATGGATTAATGCACAAGGGTTCTTACAACACCCAAAAATAATTGAAACTTTTCTACTTTTTGAATGAAATATAAAAAAAAATAAACACACTACGTCTTGAATACCTCATGCTACTAAGACCCCGCTGTCACCAGGTTATCAATTGTCATGAGTTAGTCTTTCTATTCATTCTACTTAATATAATTTAAACGATTGAAGAGAGATTCACTAAAACAATACTTTTAGTGACTGAGCAGGTTCTTACCTCTTGTCTCAATGTCTCTCTTCCCACACATTCTACCTATATGCATTTAAATGATAAAAAGAAAAACCAATGCCTTTTTGCACTTCCTCAACAACGACGCAAAAAAGATCAGTCTGTTTAATTAGCTGAACTCTACTACATTAAATTATGAACCCAGGGATCACAAAATAATGAAGTGTAATGTAAAATATGTGCAATCCTTAGCTTCCAATCTATCCCTAAATGACTACTATGCGAAAAGGAAAATTGTTCATTACCTTAGTTGCAGAAACATAGTTATGTTTAGTTGCTAAAAGAACATAGTATTTGTAAATGCTAAGGAGACATATCACAATAATGATTTTAACACTTAATATCATTATCTATTGATAAATCACAAGTTTTCAATCATCTAATTAATGGACGTTTTTGTGATTGATGTAAATACTCTTTTATTCAATTAATGAATTTGGTTTGTTAGTCTCCTTGTGTTGCAAACATAAATAAATTACGTGTAGGAAATGAAATAACAGAAAATAAGAATCCACACAAATGAATAATGAAAATAATACCAAAAAAATAAGAAACACACTCCTCATGGGGCCCTCTTGGCTTGGTGAATGTTGTCGAAAGAAAATTATACGAACGAATTCACAAAATTAAAACAAATGACTCATGCAATTGAGAAGTAACCATAGCTTTGTTGTATTAATTCATAATAACACTATGAGGCTACATAAGTTTGATATGATGTTCTTCGTCTTTACGAAGGTCTCACAACTAATATTTATACAATACAAATGATATCACATAGATCCAAACTACATGGATCTCAAAGCTGTCCGCAAGTATAATTATGGGAAAATCCATTTTAAAGGATCAAGAATATTTCCCAAATCCTTCAAATTTTGAGGAAATCACTATGGTGGAGTATAAATGGCCTCGTCTTGCATAAAACCAATGTGGTTGATTTTCAATATTCTCCTTCATATGCTCGCAATTGAGCCTGCAAAACCGCCTCTCTATTCTGGCATGGGTTTCATAAACTATTTAAAAAGAAAATAGCACATGCATGAATATAACAAATCATGGGTATATGGAATGTATTTTTCATCCACGCAATGGATAAATTCATGCCAGAATGCATGAATTTATCTCATGCAATGTCATTCTCTTTCGTGTGTTGATTTGATGAAGTTGGCTTGCACAACTCTTTCAAATGTACACATTTGACTGTAGGTTTGACTTCCCTTCTATGCTGATATGGATGATTCATGGGATGAGATGATAGGTGGAGGACTCTCAGGGATCAATTTGGCATCTCCCACAAGTTGGGGTTTAGTATTGAAGTGATCACGTCCCTACAAAACAATGATTTCCCTACAGAAAAATGTTAAATGACTAGGCTACAAAACTGTAAAATAACTAATTAAATCAAATATGAATAAATAAGAATGGATTTAAGAATAATATGAACAATTCACCTTTAACATCCTTCAACACACATGTTTTGTAGCTGATCACGATTTTATGGAAAAAAGAGACAAAATGGATATAACTAATTCATTGATATGGGATTTCAGATGGAAGTCTAGGATAGGATTGTGACAAAAAGAGTCTGTTTTGAGAGATCAACTCTCAACACATCTTGAGTTCAATACACTCGTGAATAAATTATCCTAGTTGCAAAAGAAGAGAATCTTAGCAATCTCCTGACTACTTTGAAGTCATAGCAAGAGAGAAAATGCTAAAGTAGATCCAACTTGGAGCGGTAAGGAAAATGGAGAAGTAAGAATGTATTAGATCCCATTCCACTACCTCAAAAATTCATGAAGAGCCTTGCAACCTGAGCTAATATTGTTTCTCATTTCAAGATTGAAGAATAGAGTTTGAGAAGAAGAAGATGTAGGAAGAAATGATTGACAATGTTCTAGCAATTTGAAGTATGTGCACAACATTGAAGTCATTTCTTGAATTTATTCTTGCACTAGACAACTATATTATTTGAGATCATTTGGAAATTGTGGAAGAGTGAAGGAAAAACTTCATTAACTTTAATATTTTATGCTCTGAGAAAGCTTCAACAATTATAACCAAATTTGTATTGTCATCTGGGTCCTTGTGTGTAGATTACACATAGAAGGAGCCAACCAATCATATGGAGTGGAGGTTGCAAAGTTAACATGCCCAACACATGCCCATCACAACCATCAAAATTATGGAGGTCCTTGTACAAGGAAAAGAGAAAATTTCTAGTGGACTTTCCATAGACAAAGTCCTTTGTCCAATATTGAGAGCTGATCTTAGAGTAAAATTTCTACATAATATCTGTGTTGGTGAAGTGAGTGGGCGATAAGTCCCTCATTTACATGTCACTTTATGAGATTTACCTCAAAAGGAAAGGAAACTGAATTGATAGGTATCCAAGGGAAACCATCTAAACTGATAAGCTTTAACAATCTGACAAAATTACTCAAAAAAGGACACCATGGTGTAATTCCACAATTGTTATCACTAGATGTTCAAATATATAGACCCTCTGCTCCAGTGGATCTCCAAAAATTTAATGAAAATCATTCCAAGCTTTTGTCACACAATTCCACCATTATTTCAAATATTGTGGGTTAAGTATGGAGGTATGGGTTCTCTTTTGAATTTACAACCTTCATTGATTTCCTTGTTAATGTATGAGAAGTACCTCACTTATGCCTAATTTCCATGTAATCATCCCAAGGTCAACATGTCATTTTAGATGGGGTGAGGCTTAGTCCAATCACAATTGGTGCATGTGATTTTCTCATCACCATAAACTTCCACTTTGTTGATTATGTTACCTAATGAAACTGTCTAACTTTTTCTATCGTGACTACACTACTCTCCATTATTACACTTTCCATTCCTTGATTTCTCCTTATTTGGCCAATTACCAACATCATCACCGATATTATGTCAGTTTCCACCCTCTATTTTTTCCAAATTTGGTAACCTTTTCTCTACAGTTGATGTCACTCCCTTGCAATTGTTTATTTTACTCTCTTTACTACTACTCTAGGTCTCTCTTATCACTATTGATTGACATAATGGGAGGGTATGTTGTTAGGTATTAGCCCATTACTTTAACACAGTTGTGCAACAACCCTAAGGTGCTCCAAATTTTCATATATGCTAGATGGATCAATTATTTTGAGTTTTTATACGGGTTTGATACACCCATTGCACTTGAATTTTCTCACAATTTCTAGTTATCTACTGTCATCATTGCATGCCTACACATCTTGGTAAAAAAGGAAAGTATTTCTAGGGTGATAGGGTTTCCTCAAATAGGATAACGTTGATTTTAGCTTCGTGGCACATTTAAATAGGGTCATATTAGTTTCCTTGTTGGTGATGAGGTTGTAGAAGAAGGGGGAAAAGGGGTTAAGTGGTTGTCATTGAGACAACCATGGGATGATGTTGGTTATTTTGTGCAAAAATATCTTACATGCAAGAGATGCCATAGCCTTATTTTTGGCTCACTTCAAATTTCTAAATCAATTAAGGGATTAGTGATTGGTTAACATGCCCTACTTTCTACTACAATCACTACAGCTGATGGCTCAAAATGCTAGGTCAAGTAGAAACCCTACTACTAGCTTAAGACATCATGGCCTAAGTAAACTCTTAGTACTAGATGCTCTCTCTCATACAAATAAAACTTGGGAGACATTCCTACAAAATCCTTAGGTGGAAGATGAAGAAACTATTGCAAAGGGAGTTTAGGAAGAAGAAGAACATGTATAGAAATTCCGAGCATAAGAAAAAAAAACATGTAGCTAAAGAAGAAGAATATGAAGTGAAAATAATAGAATAATAACATACTAGGACTGGGATAATAGGGAAAATATACCTAATCATAGAATAACATATCTTTGCACCCATAGAAATTTTTTATGACCATGTGGTTGAGGCTAGTCATTCAATTGGAAAAAGGAATAAGTCCAAGGAGGAAATCCCCATTCCATCTCATCCAAATAAGAGAATAACTAGATCAACTACCACAACATAAACTATTGTTGTTACATAAGAACCATCAATAGGAAAACACACAGCAGGACAAGTTAAGGATGCTACATGAGAAGAGGAACATGTTATTCCATAATAACCTATAGAAGAAAAAGTTGTTGTAGAAGTAGTTTCTCCTCCCTAGGTGTAATACCCCTAGGCCAAACCCCAAGATGTAATTGTACACGTAGGATGGTGAGCCAAGATATTTTTGGGCCTAACTTTCATTGTACATAATTTTGGTGGCCAGAGTACCTATATGATTACAATACTTTTGATCCAGGTGGATATCGGTGGCCACCCACCTCTTCCAACTGGCTCACACACAATTTTCATCTTGGTAATTTTTTTCTATCTTTTCAGGTCCTAAACGTTCGGGGCTATTTTGAGGCCCTAAAAAATGTTTTTTGGGCTCAAAATAATCACACTATAGAAAAAGTCAGAGTGTGATGGAAAAATGTGTATTCCTCATATAAATATTTCCAACGGTATATTGTGTGCCTAAAATGAAGATCATATGCAAAATTTACGACCCCAGGAAGTTGATGTACCAACTTACCCCATCGAGGCCCACATGACTTTGGCGCTTCATCTCCTAGGGTTAGGTTTTGGATGTCTATGGGTTTTTTATTACTTCTTGATGCTAAAAAGGCCCGTAGGCCTCATTTCAATGTGCTTAGGTGAATGAACATATCCACCACATCTCTTCTTAGAGATTAGCTACCACCATTCGAGCAAGATTGTTTCATTCTGCATTTTATAGTTTCAACAGATTTCTTTATTGAATAGAAGTTAAGTTTCACTATATCTTTGTTATTGTTCTCTGTATATCTATTTCAATGTTATAGATATGTGTTTCATTTAGTTCCACTGATAAATCTGGATCAATGGTATCAGATTGATCTTCTCTTCATTTGTTTCTTCGTGCATGTCCCCAACGAGGTCAGGGTATAAGCAGTTGGGTCTCGGACTAGTTGAGCCTTTGCAAGATCGTCCTTTCTGAATCCGAAGGATACCCATGGGGGAAGAAAAGAGAGACGATGGGGCAGGAGATCCATTTAAACCATTTCTCAAGGAAACCCTCATGCGATAGAGGAATGAGATGATGGATAATTTTGTGAAAATCCTTCGATGACTACCAACAGGTGACACATCTTCCTTGAGCAGAGGAGCCGCCCCTTTCAATGTACAAATCAATTTTGATATTCCTATATTTTAAGGTCAAATAGATGCAAATGTTGTAGACAAATGGTTAAACCTACTAGAAGAGTATTTTCTGTCCATAAATCTTTTGATAGAGAAAAGGTTACATTTGCGCTCCTTAAGTTCGCCCCCATGTAAAAGAATGGTGGGAGACTTTCTGTGAGAAAAAGGAAACATAGGAATCTACATTATTTGTAGTCAAACCCACTTGGGGTTATTTTAGGGATGTTGTTAAGGAACAATACTACCCTGTTGGAAGTTATGATAACTTATATACAAGATGGACCACACTGCGACAAGAAATGGACCATATAGTGCTAGAGTTCACCAATGTCTTCCATACCTTGTGCACCAAGATGGGTATCAAAGACTCTGAGATAAATCTAGTGCTCAAGTACTGTGGGGGCTTGCATAGATACATATAGACATAAATGGAGTTTCTAGACATCTTATCCTTAGGCGTGACCTATCAATATGTTGTCAAAATCGAGTGGAAGCTTAAAAAAAAGATGCGACAGTTTGGGTCTGCGAACCCCTCACAACAGAAGTAGGAAAAAGGTGGCCCCCACCTGCAGAACAAAGGACAAAGAAATGATGGAAAACCTTAGGACAATGAGTCTAGTTTGAAAACAATGAAGGACAATGGGAAGAAAAATAAATACACTGGGAAGTGGTGTGAGTTCCATAAGAGCCCCTGACATAACATTGTTGAATGCCGCTATTGGGGCTAAATATATGCACTATTAATTACTACATTTAATTATCAATGGGGGCTTGTAAGCTTCAAGGTGCAGGTGTAGGAAACAAAGGATCAGAGCCCAGTCTAGCCTAATCTAAAGCCGACAAAACAATCTTCAAACCCACACTGCAGAAAATTAACACCAAGGATTCATCACTGAGACACATAAATAACTTAGTGCTATAAAGGCTTCGATCACAGTCTTTCATGCACTCAGGGTGATGTTCATGTGATTAATCGCAAGTAGCTTACTTAAGTTTCCTATCCTTCAATGGATTCCAGTAGTGATTAAAAAGATACTCAAATGGATAAAAATTAGGTAAAAGGAAATGAGATCTAAACTCAAACATTGTCCTCAATCAAATGCAATGTACCAATGCCTTGAGTGAGAGGGTGTTGATTCAAGTTTTATCTATTAAGAATCGATTTGTAGAATACAAATTAATTGCAGAATGCAAACACACAATATATGACTTCCAAACTAAACAATAATGCAAGAAGAAAAGAAACTAAACGTAATGCTAATATACAAAGAAAATAAAATATAACAACACTTACCACTCTGAGGGGCCCTTCCCAGGAGGTTAGTGYTGCTAAAAAGAYTCAGATCAAATGGAKATGGTGTSSAATKCTTCAACAATAATCAATTCTTCATTGAGATCAAAAACTMTGTTTTTACATGKCTWGCAACTCAAAGCTTTCTCACAAGAATAAATCTCTCCTTTACAAAACATTCATGAAACTAATGGATCTTTCTCATAGCCATATGAGGCTTATTTATACATGAATAATCATTGATAAGTGGATGGGACCGAATCCCAATGCTCAGATTTCAAATTTACAATTTTAGATAAAATCCTAAAAAATCTGGGTTTTATTGCAATTTGGGTAGATTCGAGGTATGGATCCACCCATATCTTTCTAACCAATTCTAAATGTTGAAAAATTTTTCTGGGTTCTGTAGCTGGATGATATTCCTAAAAACCCATTTTTCTTTTTTGAAAGATATACTCCCATGTGCATAGAAATGGAGGCGCAAGTTGACAGTTTGAGTTTTGTTGCTAATTTTGGCAGAATCATTCCCCCTGAGCTAGAGGTCCACACGTGCGAGCTGGGTGAATTATATCTCATGTGTCCACATGAAAACATCATTATGGACAAAACCCATGTACTTTATTTTCCTCTAGAAGCTTTCCAAAATTTCGAATTATGTCTAGTACCGGATTAGCACAGGCTGGTACCGGAATAGACTGAGTACCAGATCATGCTGCTTAAGAGTCAAAGTGATTAGGATCATACATAATCCATAATTTAATCAAATTAACTCAATAAAATTAAACAAATCATGCCTTAACCATAATTTACCTCTCTATGCACATGATCAAGGTTATTAATTGTATTTATGGATGAAACAGTCAATTAGATACACATATCATAGGTAAAATTGAATCAAACATAGATAATAAAGGGTAATAGAAGTGTCAATATTGAGACTCAACAACCGCTTAAAGCAGTCATTGGTGGCCAAGGTGAAAGCCTCTGAGTCAGATGTGGGATCTGACTCCGAGTCAGAACCAGAAAAAGGGAGACAGATCATTGATGCAAAACATAGTGCTACTATTGCTACCACCAAGGTCCATCCTGGTGAACCTGATGAACCAAAGGAAGGTGAGCACCTCTTTCATTCACATAAGTGGGTGAAGGGTACTCCGATGCACTTCATCATTGATATAGGTAGCTATAAGAACCTTATATCAATAGAGGTCATCAAGTGGTTGGCTCTATCGACAACACCACATCCATAACCGTACACCATTGATTGGCTCCTCCAAGGGAGCCATCTCTACGTCAGCAAATAGTGTTGCCTGCCCTATGTCATCAAGCCCTTCAAAGATGAAGTATTGTGTGATGTCTCCCCCCTTGAAGTTTGTGATGTTATTTTGGGCCAAACTTATTTATGGAAACATCATGTTGTATATGAGTCTAGGCCTCGTAGTGTTATTATTACTTTGAACATGAAATTGTTCAGGATACCAGAGGTAGTCCCACCTACTTCTATTTCCTTGATCTCTGCCACACAATCCAGGAAGGTCATCTCTCAGACCGAGAAGTTTGTCTTATTCATGATTCACTTCAAAGTGAGTGGAAGGTTGCAACCACATCCATGGCCTCCGTGAAAGGTCTCTCCATGCAGCATAAGCAAGTGGATAAGGTCATGGAAGTATACAAAGACATGTTCTCCTCACCCACTGGGGTACCTTTGCACTGTTAGCTCAAGCACTTAATAGATTTGACCCCCAACACACTACTACCCAATGGGCCAGTCTATCATCACTCTCTATATGGAAATGAGGAAATCAAGTGCCAAATCCAAGAGATGCTCGAAAAGGGGCACATCTGACCAAGCTCATCACCTTGTGGAAGACCAATCATGCTTGTGTAGAAGAAATACAGAACCTGACGACTTTGCATTGATTACCGAGCACTAAATAAAATCACATTCAGGAACTGGTACCCGATTCCGTAATTGACGATCTCCTTGACCAGCTCAAGGGGGCCAAATACTTCAGTAAGATTGATTTGAAGTCTGACTACCACCAGGTCCCAATAGAGCAGACCAATGTATGGAAGACTGCCTTCAAGTCCAAAAAAGGTCTTTCATAATGGTTGGTCATGCCCTTTGGCTTAAAAAATTTCCCAAAAAATTTCATGGGCATAATAGACGATATATTGCAACCTTTCACCAATTATTTTGTGGTGATGTATTTGGATGACATCCTCATATTCAAAAATAGTTGGGCAAAACACTTGCAACATATTCCATAGGTTCTTCACACCTTACGACAACAAAAGCTATATGCAAATTTAGAGAAATTCTCTTTCGACATGAACACGGTCTAGTACCTAGGATACATTGTTGACGAGCATGGGGTGCATGTCAATCCAACAAAGATCCATTTCATTCGTGACTGGCAAGCCCCGACCACACTCACTAAGCTTCAGAGCTTCTTAGGCCTTGCCAATTTCTATCACAGGTTCGTGTTGGGATTCTCCCACATTGCATGGAATCTTAGCCAAGTGACCAGGGGTGGAGGCAAGGAAAAGTTTGTGTGGGGCTAGTCGTAGTAGAAAGTGTTCAATGATTTGAATCAACGCTTGTGCTCAGACCCTATGCTCTCATTACCTGACCTGTAGCAGCCTTTTGAGATTGAGACAAATGATTTAGACTATGTTGTGGGCATAGTTCTTACTTACCATGGACATCCTGTGGCCTATCATAGTGAGACACTATTAGATACCATTCGTAAGTACGCCACTTATGACAAAGAAATGTACTCCATTGTAGAATCCTGCCACTAGTGAAGGAATTACATTCTCAGGAAGGAGACAGGCATCCACACTGGTTATAAGCCTCTACATTTGATGAAGACACAAGGAAAATTGTAGAATGAACACCATTATAAGTGGTCCACATACTTGCAACATTTCCATATCAACATAAAGTATAAGACAAGGAGCACCAATCGCGTTGCTGACCGCGTCAGTCAACCTCCAATAGAAAAACTTACCACAATGCTACACTACTGTAGACATGATACCTTTGGATGGCCAAAGGTCTTTGAGAGAGATACTAACTTTGCCACTACCTACCATATGCCGGGCACAAACAAAGTTGTCATTGATTTCCATCTTCAGGATAAGTTGTTATTCCATCTGTGGAATATCTATGTTCCATCAAGAGAGCGAGCGAAGCTAATTTAGGAAGATCACTACAGTTGGGTGGTAGGACACTTCGACACAGAGAAGACAATGGCAATGATACAACAAAATTTCTATTGGTTGAAACTTTTACAAGATGTCAGCAAGTATATCAGGTCTTGCACATCCTGCACCATTGCCAAACTGTCCATTAAAAAAGAAGGCATGTACACTCCTCTTTATACTCTTGACGGTCCCTGGGAATCCATCTCGATGGACTACATATCAGGCCTTCCTTCAACCAAGCAGGGAAATGACTACGTTTTTGTGGTTGTTGATCAATTTTCCAAGATGGAAATTTTGGTCGTCTGCAATAAGAGCATCACAGTCGAGGCCACTACCAAGCTCTTCTTCAAACGAGTGTGGGTACATTTTGGATACCACAAACCATCGTCTCATATCAAGATAGCCGGTTCCTGAGGACATTCTAGTCGAGCCTTTGGTCATGGATAGACACTAATATCACCAAATCCATGACCTTCCACCCCCAAATGGATGGACAAACTGAGGTCATCAACATGATGATCGTGCATATCATGGACATGTACAATTCCAAGCATTGATGCACATGGGATGAGATTCTTCCCTATGTTCACCATAGTTACAATAGATCCATACATAGCTCAATCGACCACAACCCCTTTTAGGTGGGGTTGGGATTTCAACCATTGGGCCCCATGGATGTTGTACTACCCCTTGTGTCCACACAGGCATAATCTTACCATGCTCAAAATGACGTTGACAAAGCCACCTGGTTCATTGAACGAATCTAGCACACTCGACCACAAGCTTAGGATATTTTTCCGAAGTCCAATTCCAAGTACAAGCAACGACATGATCAACACCAGTTCTACACAAGTTTCAAGTGGGAGATAAAGTTTGGTTGCATTTGCAGAAAGAACACCTTACAGGACCCCATCAAAATCTTTGTCAACTCCGCTATAGACCTTACACCATCACCAAGGCTATGGATGACAATGTTTTTGATCTCTTCCCCCCTTCCTTGGACTGCACCCAATATTTAATTTGGACCTCCTTAATCCATACTTTCCACCATTATTGAACACCTCAAAGATAGTAGAAAAATTAACACCGAAAGATCTGAACCTCGACTGCATGGAATAAGAATCCATTGATCAAATAATGGACACACAGGTCAATGGTACTCGCTAACATAAGCTTCAACTTTATCATGTTGTCAAGGTGGGGTAGCTCCTGCACCAAGGCAAGTGGCTCACCTGGGGCCAAATTCAACATAAATTTCCTCATCTGATAGGGGAACTTAATGAAATGGAGACCATTGCTTCCTAAGGGGGGAGGATTGATCTAGGTGCCACCCACCTCTTCCAATTGGCTCACATACAATTTTCATTTCGGTAGTTTATTTCTAGATTTTTGGGTCTCAAACTTCCAAGGCTGTTTTGAGGCCTTAAACAACATTTTTTGGGCTCGCCAAAGTCACACTGTAGACGAAGTCTAAGTTCCAAGAATGGGGAACGTATACCAAGTGGCGCTCATGAATTTTCATCATGAAAAGTGTCTAGGGGGGGACATGTTGATAAATTGGGAAACTTAGTTTATTTTTAGAGGATCTCATCATTCTTGGGGAGGATTTTACTCTTACACTCCATCATTATGTGACATTCTTTCATAGATCTTCTCATCATTCCATGATCATTGTAACATTCATTTCTTACAATGGGAATGAAGTCATTATATTCTCATACTTGTATGGGGAAATATTAGGAAAGAGATGGGTAACAAGAATATCAATATTTCTATACTCTGAAGAAGCGGGTTGTCAGGTCCATGGAAGTCTTTTTCTTGTGAGAGAATTTCCGAAGACTATTTGTTGGTGCATTGGGAAATAGCTGCAAAGATATGAGACTTTCTGTTCGTCCTATTGTTGAATCTTCAGAAGGGAAGTGGGAGAGTCGAAGGGGCACACTTCCTGGGGTGGGACATGCATGTGGGAAATGAGAGTCTCTAGGCTAGTTGCAGTAGTTGAAACCTTGACCTAAGATTAATTGTTGACTATAAACCTTAGTCTGTCCTAGGAATCCTTCCCTGGTGGAGTTCTAGTCTCATCTCATGGGTGACCTGTTGCTGAAATTTTATGAGCAACAAATTCTATGGCTAGGAGGAACGTATGAGCTCTGCACACAGTTGGTGATTTACATAAAAAATAAGTTTTCTTATGTGTAACTACATGATGTTTATTGTGTATAATATATTTAATTTGTTGCTGCAATTGTTTATATATTTACGCATGGTTTATGTATGTTGTAGAACTGCATGTGTGTTCATATGCAAGACATTTTAAGTTAATGAAATGACATCCTAGATATTTCAAACTTGTTGATGGTCGAAATTATCATCTTAAGATATCCAAGCCATAAAGGTAGTAATTCTAAGAAAATTTGTAAGTCTGATGTGATTGAAAAGAAAAGAACTAGTGTCACATAACCAATTTGTCTGGCTAGGGACACATGTGACACTATGGTATCATAGTTTTTGTTTGTTTGTTTTTGTTTATGTCAGTAATGAGAATTATTACATTCTGGTTTCAGAGCCACAGGTCTGACACTGAGCCTACATGGGCCAACAACAACTTTGGAGAGATAAGTTGCAGAAGATCAAATTTCAGAGAATGTCTCTGAAATGTTTGACAAAGTATTTCTATGAAATTAGGGAAGAATTTGTCAAAATTTTGAGAAAATTTAGAACTGGGGTTAAAAATCCCCATCCTAAATCTTAAATTGGACATTTTTTGGCCTGTAATTGAGTGAAGATCGGAAATGACAGAGCACCCATGCTGAAATTGGGAAAAATCCCCAATTTTGTAGTGGGAATTTATAGAAAAATTCAACGAGGAAGAGTCAAGTTTCATGTACAAGAGTCAAATCGAGTTTTATAAGACTGGAATTGACCATATTAAACTTAGATTCAGAAATACAATAGAGACTGAGCCAAGAATTTTGGAAAAAATTGGATATCTTTCTGTACAATGACATCAACATGACATGGAGGCCATGTTTCAGCTGATGTGGTAGAATAATGGCATGTATTTCCATAGTGGCAGGTACATAGTGAATGGAATCACAATTGGCAGATGATGTGGATCCATGTGGTTGGCCAACTTCCAGTGCAACAAAACTATGGTAAGATCTTGGAATTTGTCTATGTTAAGCTACCATAGAGCATGGAGAGGATCAAATGTATGGGCAAGAAATCACACCAACCCATGGACCCACGAACACATGGTGAAGTTTTGGAGTTTGGATAAGTACCAAGACTCCAAGTGTGAAGGGTATGACGAAGGATAAGTGTAAAATTCCATGGAACCATAAACCTGGGGAGAAGTTCAAAAATTTGGCTAAGTGTTGAAGTATTGCGGAGGTGAAGAAGCATAAGGAAATGACCGCGAACCCATGGTAAGGCAAAAAATTTCTAATTATGGAAAAATAAAATAAGATTGCTCAAAGACTTAACACATTTCTGGGTCCACTTGGGGGTGAAATAAAGGTGGCAGAATGTGAGGGTGCATTTCACAGACCGTGAAAACAATAGAAAGAATAGAGAATGGGTAGTGAATCGACAAAAAAATTAAAAAAAGTTTCTAAGTATAAATGAAGTGTTTTAATGGTTGAGATTAAATCTAGAGGGACACTCATACGGTAGTTGAGCATCGAAGCTATGTTGTTTGAAGCTAATGGATGCTTCTTTTCTTCCCGTGCCATCAACAAATTTCTGCTCAAGATTAAGAATTGAGCATGAGAATAGTCATGGGAAAGGTTGTGGACGCAAGAGTCTATGTATTCACTCAAAAATGTAAAAATGAAATATTAAGAATTCATAAGAAATCATAAACAAATTATTTCTGGTGAAATTCTGAAGAACATAATGTTGCATAAAATGATGGATTTGTTAAATTTTTATAGTCGTACAAATCCCGTTGATGCACATTTTGTAGAACAAAGAGTACAAATGGAACCAATAATAATTCAATAGAAATATCTGATATCAAAGACATGGACGATGCCCAAGGAACCTACAATTATGAAGATGCATGAAAAATATTTGGTATGGGCGTGGGTGTTGCAGTAACAAAATCTAATGGGCATGGAGAAGGTAGAAAGGAGAGCATGAACTTGGTAGAGAATATAAAGAGTCTGCAAATAGATGTTCAAAGTTATAAGGTTGATAATGAGAGACTTGTGAAGGTTAAAGAACAACAAGATGACTTCAACACCAAGGTGTTGCAGAGCTTAGATAAAATAAAGAAGAAAATGGATAAGGAGGTCGATTCAAGCAAGTCTAGGAGTCATAGATCTCATTCCAGAAGGAAAGAATCTAGGAGTGTGAGTAGACATCATCATCACTCACCAAGGCACTCAACTAGAAGGGCATACGCCATTCCAAGTATATCACCTATGAGGAAGCATAAGAGGAGGTATGGGGTGGACAAACTACAGGGAGAAATGAACGACATTATACCTCATATATTTGATGGTGATCACAAGAAAGATGAAGATGCAGAGACTTGGCTGTTGGGAACGAGGAAATAATTTCAGTTGCACAATTATTCCTCACAAGTAGAAGTAATAATTTCCATTTACTGACTGAAAGGAAAAGCATAAATGTGGTAGGACCAACTTGTGCAAGTACAACACATTGATGAGAAGAAGATCACTTGTAATCAATTCAAGAAGTACTTTCCAAAGAAATACTTGACCAAGCGTTATTATGATAGGAAGATGGAGTTATTTGAACTCAAGCTTGGGAGTATGAATATGGATGAATATGAAAGAAGATTCTTGT
>JASDQU010106348.1:37242-49550 GCA_032191745.1 Picea mariana
GGGGTGGAAGGGTGCATCAAATTTGGCGACTGATCTAGGAGGAAATCGGTGGCCCCTCACCTATTCCACTGGCTCAAAACATGGGTTTCCACCTTGGCAATTTTTCTACAGTTTTTTGAGTCCTAAACTTTCAGGGTCGTTTTGAGGCCCTAAAAAACGTTTTTTGGGTATGGCACAATCACACTATATGTTTTAACCAAATTTTGATGGAAAAATGTGTATTCCTCGTATAAACCTTTCCAACAAGCTATCATGCGCCCCAAACGGAAATCGTATGCAAAAGTTACACTTTTGGGAAGTTGACGTATCAACTACCCCCATCGGGGCCCACAAACCTTTTGGTGTTTCATCTTCCAGGGCTAGGGTTTTGGATTTTCTTTATGTTAAAAAGGCCTTTGGAGCCTCCTTTTAAAGATCATCTTCTTCTTGTGAATGAGGGTAGCCATCACATATCTTCTCAGAGATAAGCTGCCACCATTCTAGCGAGTTCATTCACTCTGTATTTTTACAGTTTCTGTACATTTCTGTCATTAATAAAAATTGTGCATTACTATATATCTGGGTTTCTGGAAATATATCTGTGTATTTTCTTATCATATTTCCACCTTCATTTCTTTCTCAAAATAATATGGATCATTGGTATCAGAGCATGCTACTCCTATTTGTTTCTTAGTGCATGTCCCCGACGAGGTCATGGTATAGATAGTTGGGTCTCGAGCTAGTTTCTCTTAAGGACAACCGCTCTCACCAACCCAAGTGACATCCCATTGTGGAAGAAAAGAGAGACAAGAGAGCAGAAGATCCCATAAATCTATTTCTCACGGAAGCCCTCATGCAACAAAGGAACGAGATGTTGGAGAATTTTTCCCAAATACTTCAACGATTACCAACAATAGTAGGTGCATCTTTGTCAAGCAATGACTTTGGAGAAACTTCCCATTCAAGGTACAAGTTGATTTCGATATTCCCATATTTGAATGTTAGATCGATGCATATGCTTTGGAAAATTGGTTAAATTCGATAGAAGGCTATTTCTGTGTTCACAATTTTTCCGACAGAGAAAAGATCACCTTTGCGCTCCTAAAGGCTCTCCCCCATGTCAAACATTGGTGGGAAACTTACTGGGAGCAAAATTCCAAAGAGGAGTTTGGAACATTTGGGGTCGAGCCAACTTGGGATTTTTTTATGGATGCGATCAAGGAGCAATATTACCCTGTGGGAAACTATGACGACCAGTACATGAGATGGACCACACTACATCAAGAGAGGGGACAAACAGTGCCAGAGTTCACAAATACCTTCCATACCTTGTACACCAAGTTGGGTATCAAAGACTTCGAGAGGCATTTGGTTCTAAAATATCGTAGGGCTCTACACAGATACATCCAAACCGAAATGGAATTTCTGGATATTTCATCACTAGGATCCGCTTATCGATATGATGTCAAAATTGAGCAGAAATTTAAGTAGTAGAACAAGTGGGAGTTCAGGTCTGCAAATCCGCAACAACCAAAGTATGGTAAAGGCAACCCTAAATCACAGAACAACCAACCTAAAGACCACTAGTCCAAGCCGCAGAAAAAGAAGGGTAACGGGAAGTCGAAGAAGGACACTGGGAAGTGGTGCGACTTCTACAAAATACCTTGGCACAACACCGATGAATGTCGCTCAAAATAGTCATTGGTGTCCGATCTCAAAGAAACATAACTAAACCCTGACTTAGAATCCGATTCAGACAATAATAAAATGAGACAGATCATTGATGCAGAACCCACTGCTACTGTCGTGACCACAACAATCCAACCAAAAGAACCAGAGGATCCTGAGGAGGGGGAGCACCTCTTACATTCACAGATGTGGGTGAAGGGGACCCCGCTGCATTTTATTGTTGATAACGAAAGCCAAAAGAACCTCATCTCAGTAGAGGTCGTCAAGAAGTTGGATTTGTTGGCAACACCACACTCGCATCCATACAACATTGGATGGCTTCGCCAGGGACAAGATCCTTGTGTCAGCCATAATTTTTTCCTGTCATACAACATCAAGTCCTTCAAGGATGAGGTATTGTGTGATGTTTCCCCATTAGAATTTTGTGATGTTCTGTTAGGCCAGCCATATATGTGGAAGCTTCATGTTGTTTATGAGTCTCGACCTCGTAATGCCATTGTTACTCTGGGGGGTCAACTCTATAGGATACCAGAGGTAGTTCTGACTATTGTCCCGACAAAACAATATAACAAAGTAATCTCTCATACCGCAAAGTTTAGCCTCTTCACGATCTATTCAAAAGAGAAGGACACTACAATCACTGCAGCCTCGACCCAAGACCCTTCTATCCAGTAGAAGCAGATCAACAAGATTGTAGAAGAGCACCAAGATATTTGTACTGCACCTACATAGGTGCCTCCACATTGTCCAGTCAAGCGAAGTTATAACAAATCCCTTCATGCTCTTCATGTTGCATCTTCATCGACAAAGTCCTCCCACACTCAGGCATATCATGCATCTCTATCGGTTGAATGGATCCAACCCGTCTAGCAACAGGTTCATAACAACCTTCAACAAGCTAAGCATGAAAACTTCTTCAACAAGGCAAGCAACTCACCAAGATTTAGATTCAACAAAAGCTTCCCTGGGAACTTGACGCAATGGTGACCATTGCTTCCTAATGGGGGAAGAATGATCCAGGCAGAAATCGGTGGCCACCCACCTATTCCATTAACTCAAAACAGGGGTTTCCACATTGGCAATTTTTCTACAATTTTTCGAGTCCTAAACTTCTGGGGTCGTTTTGAGGCCATAAACAACGTTTTTTGGGCATGACATAGTTACATTGTAGGATTTAGCCAAAGTGTGGCGGAAAAATGTGTAGTCTTTGGATAGACCTTTCTAATGAGCTATCATGAGCCCCAAACAAAATCGTACACAAAAGTTACGCCCTTGGGAAGTTGATGCATCAACTACCCCCATCGGGGCCTACAAACCTTTTGGCATTTCATCTTCCGGGGTTAGGGTTTTGGATTTTCTTTATGTTAAAAATGGCTTTGGAGCCTCCTTGTAAAGATCACATTCTTCTTGCAAATGAGCGTAGCCATCACATCTTTTTTCAGAGATAAGCTACCACCATTCTAACGAGTTCATTCACTCAGTATTTTTATAATTTTTGTACATTTTTGTCATTAATAAAAATTGTGCATTACTGTATCTCTGTGTTTTTGGAAATATATCTGTGTATTTGCTTATTATATTTTTGCCTTCATTTCGTTCTCAAAATACTCTGGATCAACGACAGTGTCTTGCAATCCCATCACCTGTCGGTGTACATCTGGCGTCGGCCAGGGGGTGAGGGGGTGGGTCTTAGGGGTTCTAGACTTGGTCCCCGTGACCTTTTAAACAAAGCCTTCAGCTCGAGGGAAACACCCTGAATTTTTTTTGGGGGACGGTTTTTGCTATTTTAACAATTTTCGCTATTTTTAGCGGTTTTCTAAATTAATCCGAGATTAAGGGATTAGGGTTTTGGTCACTGCGGAATACCAAAAATATTGTATATATTGTATTGTGAATGTTGAAATTAATACAATGAAGAGTTGAGAGGTGCGACACCAAGGAAGGTTGGTTTTCTCCTGGTTAAGGGTTTCCAATGTAAATCTCCGTGTACTATGTGTATGAGCCATTGATTAATTTTTGTTTTGCTTAAGAATTAGTATGCATTGCTTTACTTCACAGGTTTAAAACTTACAATCGATACCTCATGCTATCATTTTTATAAAATTCGACGCAACCCCACTCATTGATTCAATGATCTTTCATGTGGTTAGGATGATACATGGACTCAGAAAGATGGGAAAAACACATTGTGTTGTTTGTAGATATCCATATCTTGCTCTCAAGCCCTTTAAGGAGCAGGTAGAATGTGGAATTGATTCATGTTGGTATGTGAGAGCCTCTTCATTGCTTAATTTCATTGACCTTGATACTGAAAAACTACCCCCGCATAACTTTTTATTGGATACTCATGATCTCTCCAAGGTTAAGATAATAATGGTATTCCTACTGAGATTTACAGAGCCTACCTCCAATTCACATGGTGTAAGCCTAGAGAGCCGCTTTCTTCCAAAGTTCAACACTACTCAAACTTATATCTCTAGTGCAATGATGTGCTCATCTAGCCTCTTGGGTAAACCCGACTCCAGTTAGCTTGCAACCCAAGGCTCCCTCTTGCCCAACTCAGAGTTATCTCCCACCCTCTTTGCATCCAAGAGATAGATTACCATATTCCTCGAGGGCAAAATGTTTGCTAGAAATGTGCCTTAGAGTTTCACATTGAATGTCGTTCTCTATTTAGATGCTCTCACTAATACAAGATCATAGGATGATTCTCTCCATAGACTCATGGCTTATGAGGACTAGAGATGCTTAGCCATCTTCCTCCAAGAAATATTTAACCTTGATTGAGGGGTTGTTAGAAGCCAATTCCCCATACCGACATGCACCATGTCGATTACCTCTTACTTTAAGTACCCTAACACTGATAAAAAGAGGACCCATGCCTAACATTCGAGCTCACATGATAACCCACAAGGCGTCATAAACCCAATAACTTCCATGACCTCACACCCATCACACATTTATTTACATTGAAAGGCTTCTAGTTATCTTTCTTTCTTTTATATAATTCTTAAAATTTCTTAAAATTTGCGTTAACCTTCCCCTTATTACGTATTGTACCGTACCCATTTCCCTGGATCGACGTTAACCTTATATGACATTGATATTTTAATCAGATTACCTTAAACTTCTACTACATTAATATATAAATTAAATTATTGTCTGTATTATTAGAGAGGATTTATTATTATGAAGACTATTATTATTATTATCGTGTTAGCCTACAACGGTTAAGGCCGGGACCCATATTTAGAAACGACGACCTGCCGCAAGCCGATAGGAAGATGTGGGGAATAAAAGTTAATGTCACATGTCACGCTTGGGAGGCAACAATTCAAATCCCATATTAAATTATATACCAACCTTATTGCAAAGGCTTTAAGACTTTAATACAAGCAATTTGAATTCCCTAAAGCATATTTAATTATTTCAGTACTCTTAAGTTCAAATTATCGGAAAAAAAAAATGGCCTCGCAACCTCTTACCTACCTGGAAACACAACCTTCACGAAAATATTAAATACAACAATATGATTATTTACATCAGGAAAGTGGGGAACTGTAGTCATTGGATTTTCAAACGGTAAAATATTTTAATGAGCAGAGGGATTGGGAATCCACAGCAAAGAGAATGCCGAGGCCGACCACTTTTTTCTGCGTGCATGACCACGTGTAGGAGTGCATTCAAATATCGGTATTCGTTCTTAAAACGGGAGAAGAAACGCACACAGAGGAAACATTCAGACGACCTTGACCTCGTGGGAAGATCTTCGAGCGCATGACATTCTGTTTCATTTTCCTTCCCCGCGCTAAAATCCTGCCTGCTGCTGCTTGATTCGGCTCTAATCATTCTCGACACTCTGTGTTTCTTTCCAGAATCGCAGGAGCTGAGGATTCTCCTGGTGCTGATCTGTGTTAGCTCTGTCAAAGACTTTTCATGGCTTCCAAACAAGGTATTATGGCTGCTTGTTTACGCTAACTAACAGAGAAAAAGTTCTCTGTTCTTTTAAGAAATATCATTTTTGTTTTAGGTTGTTTGTGTAGACCAAGTCAAGATTCAATGGAAGTGCTTGTTTAAATTCGTAGCCAGAGATCAAATCATATATTTTTCTCACAAATTAGTTTAGAAACACGAAATATCATCTGCATAGACTAAATCATTCCTCAAGAACTTCGCAATTCTGCAAACTTGATAGTGTTCTGATTAAATTTCCAGAAACGAAAAAACGTATTCAACTTTTTTTGTTTTTGGAAAAGCCAATGTGTTCTACTGCCCTCCTTGAATCCTTTGACAGACACAGTTGCAGGTCCACGGCTATGTAATTCTTGTTAGGTCGTGGGGATTAATATTTGAGGGAAATGCCATGAGATCGATACCGGCCCGCTCCGATTCTATTTGATTAGCTAGAGTTGTTTTGGAGCGGGCCCTGTCAAGCTAAATTCCTGCCGAAAAATCCAAAATTTCAGTTGTTGAGGCAGACGTGATATGCTATGGTTCCTTTATCCGTCGTCCACAAGATTGTATGTACCTTACAACAATGAAGAAAAGTCGGGTTTCTTAAAAAATCTGCGACAGATTCAGTCTGATGGCTGTCGCTCATTTGTCAGTTAGTTGTGGCTTCTGAAGTCCAATCCTAAGTTTTAATGACTCCGGTCCCCCTGATTTTGGGCCAGAAATCTAATGGCATTTGCTATAATGTTTGTTCAGTTTTTATTGGTTTGCAGAAAGGGATTATGAAAAACTGTGTGATGCATTGAACAGAAATAGTATTTACGTTTAGTTTTCTTTTCTGTGCAGGGAGCGGATTAGGTTAGAACGCCAGAACTCATAGAAAGAGTACCTATGATCCATGATGGGTATCGCGAAACATTTGACAAGGAATAGACTTGTGGGGAATTTGCATTTGATAGGCTGCCAAGAATGGGGAACTCGTGCAGTAGTACTGTACACAGGAGTGTTGAATTTGATGCAATCGATGAGAAGAAGCGCGTTGTGAGAAGGAGGGCGCAGAAGAGTAAGGAGGTAAGCTTTATCGTTTCACCTTGGAAACAGCCCTACGAGAGCCCTTACACGTGTTCGGAGGAGGAGGAAGAGGAGCCTTACGGGGTTTCGAAACCGAGACATAGCTGGGGGGCTGAAGCGCTGGATCGAGAAGTTGAAGAGGAGAGGTCGAAAATTGATGGGTTATGCGGTTCTGATTTGGTTGCTTTTTATGGGCTGCGAAGGAAGGATATACTCAATTTTTTGGAAAGAAGTTTAAGCGAAAAGGAAAAGACCTGTACTCGGGGAATCAGAAGGATAGAAAGGAGGCCCAGTAAGTTCGCTTGGACCGCTGGCCCCGATAATCTGTGCATGCACATTGTTACTTGGAATATGAATGGCAAGGTACACAGATCTATCTTTTCCCATTCGCTCATGCCCCCCTTTAATCTGAATGCTATTTTTTTTTAAATTACATTGGCTAACGCGCTTATATTTAATATTAACAGAAGATTTGTTAAGCTGCCAGTAGTAACATTAAGGGAGATCCATTAAGATCTAATAAGCAAGCAGTGTATTAATATGGAATATAATTCATATAAAGAGAAAGAATCATGTTTAATCAGGGTTCATTTTAAAATTTCTGTGAAAACTTATAGCTTTATTTTAAAAACTACAACCTTTTTGCTGATCGATCTCACTGTAACCATCACAGCTTGCATATCATGAACTCCATAAGCTTCTGGGTGGAAAAGGAGAAAGCTTTGATTTTTACATTATAGGACTGCAAGAAGTTCCCAACTTGGATGCCGGTTCTGTGATTTTGGATGCCTTGGGACGAAATTACAGGTTGGTCTATTAGGAAGCTTTAAGAAGTCTGCTTACATTAATAATACTGCCATGAATAACTGTCTCTCATGGTACCATGATTTGATTTCTGTACAGCCTGGTTGCCACTTCTGTCATGCTCTCTCTGCAACTCTTCATATTTGCAAGAAACGCTTCAAAGCCTTTCATCAATGGTGATTCTCATGTCTTTCTAAGGCTTCTTGAATATTTGTTCTGATAGATTTTACTAAGCAGTTAGAGGTTATTTTTTAATACAAATAAAGAGATGTCATATGTCAATTTAAGTCTAGTTAATTCAGTCTTAAAATTAAGATTGGATCATTATTGTTTATAAAGATCATTGCTAGATTTATATAATGGAAAACTGCTGCAGAGGTGAGAGTGGATAAGGTTGGTTTGGGAGGCCTTGGAGGCGTCGTCAGGCGACAGAAGGGGGCCGTAGCAATAACCTTAACATACAAAGGCTTTTCATTTCTCTTCATTGCCTGTCATCTCTCTGGTAATCAATTAAGACTCTGTTATCCATTACCTAACAGTCAATATATCTTACTTTTTCATAACTGTAGTAGTTTTCTGGCAACTTTTTCTGTATGATGTTGTTGTAAGTCGGTGATGAATAGTTGCTGTAAGTCGGTGATGAATAGTTAGATTCTATAGATTTGAGTGGTTAAGTTTGTATAATTTAAGTGTTTCATGAATTTTTAGCACGCTGAATCTATTTATACATTAAAAATACAATTTAAACAGATAATAGAGATTTTGTCTAAATTTACATCACCCAAATTTCCAAATTTAAGCGAAAAAAAAAAAAAAAACTAAAACGTTTAACCAAAACCGTTTTTTAAATCTCTGTTGAATTAATTTATTTATTTTGGTCTAGTGCAGCTCATGAGAACAACGTGCTAGAGCGCAATGTTCAGTACCAGCGCATCTGCCAGACCATTTTCAACAAACCCAAGACATCCAGCTTTAGGCAGAGCCCAAACCAATTAATGGATCTTTCAGGGTGCAAGATGGCAGATGATGATGAAGATCAAAGCGCTTCTCTGCATTCCGCTTCTATTCGCCAATCCGATGTGGTAGTTTGGTTGGGGGATCTCAACTACAGAATTGAAGGAAGCAGAAAGTCCGTGAGCCTCCTCATCCGCCAAAATCTGCAAAAGGTAATTTTTATGATTACTCTACCTACATAATAATCGGCGTAGGATTCGATCGCTTGACCTTTTGGAGACTGACTGCATGCATGGTGGCTGCAATGTGTATGTATATCCATTAGTTATTGAGAGCCAAAGACCAACTTTCCAGAGAAGCAGAAAAAGGGGAGATTTTCCATGGTTTCTGCGAAGGTCCGCTGTCTTTTAGACCCACCTACAAGTATGACATCGGAACAGACGATTATGACACAAGTGCCAAGGTATTGCTATTCTTAATTTATTTTTTCCAGTATATCACTGGCTGGTGCTCATTGTTAGCGAAACTCTTTCCTGTAACATTCGAGAAAAGTCTTAGATACGTTGCAATGATATATACCAGTGTATATACATCCGTATGTATATCGTTGGAAGTGAATTATTGCTGCAGTCTCTTAAATTTATTCGAGAAAAGTCTTAGATACGCTGCAATGATATATACTAGTGTATATACATCCGTATGTATATCGTTGGAAGTGAATTATTGCTGCACAGTCTCTTAAATTTATCATTGCCTGGTGATCATTGGTAGCTAAACTCTTTCCTGTAACATTCGATAAAAGTCTTAGATACGTTGCAATGATATATACTAGTGTATATACATCCGTATGTATATCGTTGGAAGTGAATTATTGCTGCACATTCTCTTAAATCGCCACCATTTCCATTTCTCTGGAAACTTGACACCTCAGATTGTTATGAATGTTACAGGAAAGAGTCCCTTCCTGGACTGACAGAATCCTGTACAGAGTAAGTACTTCGGCCACAAACATCAAAGCCCATGTGCAGGACTATGATTCGATTGAAACGGTAAAGGCCTCGGATCATAGACCCGTCAAAGCTCTTCTGAAGATCAATCTCTGCAGCTTCACACAACCACGGATTCCGTAATTATTAATCCCTGTCCGTTGAGTTGAATTGAGTTTTCACTGTATTTATTCATTCATTATTATTGATAGCTGAATTCCGTTTTGGATTTTCGTGGATATGTAATATACGTGCCAGAGAGAGAGAGTCAAGCTATGGCCCATGTGATTGTACGCTTATTTTGATTTTTTTGATTCCTAATAATATTTTGTACATTTATCTTGATTCCTGATGTCGGGATAATCATTATATTAAGTCGTAAAATAGTGACCTATTTTGTTTTTGGTAGTGTTACATAAATATCTTTTTACATTTAAAAAAATATTTGTTATTAAATTAAATAAGTTAATTTTATGGAATCAAATAAATTTAATACTTATATGTTTTGAAATTATTTTCACCGCATATATATTTTTAAAACATCTCTGTAATGTAGAACTTTTTATTTCTCTTTCTAACCGTAAAGGTACTTACATTTGCTTCGTGTCAATACAAACAAAAACTCATTATAATATGTGCTTATTGTAATACACATTAAATATGATATATCAACTATTTTATCCACTTGAGTCATGTGGATGTTGTTCATCCAATTTTATAAAGTAAGTGAGCATGGATTGGTCGATAAAAGTGCGGCATTTTAAAAGCTCACACCACAGTAACATTTCATTTCAAACATGTTTATGTTTATCGTGTGTCATTACTTGTAAATTACATTGATTAGATGGTTTAATGTGGTTCAACTCTTGTGAATTATAGTGATTTGATGTTTTAATACGGTTAATTAGATCTTTTTATATTATAGGATATTAATGTTAGATCTTTTGGAGTTTTTATAGGCATATTTTCGGATCAATAAAAAAAGATTGTTGGAACTCTAGATTTGAGTGATGGACTCTGTATAATTTGAGTGCCTCAAGGGTTTTTCATTGAGTTTTTTCATGTGTGTATTCAAAAATGCAATTTAAACAACAATTTTTTTTCAAAAAATCCAATGTTTAGACAATGTCATTCATATATATCTACATAAATTTTATATGATATTTTATTTAAAAAGAAGAACAATACATTGGAAGTGGAATACTACAACTCTTAAATTTCATGGTAGAAAAAGAAGAAGATAGAGATAAAAGTATATAAAGAGAACAATAGAGTAATAGTGCAAATAGGTGCATAACATACTCATCAGAAAAAGCTTTGCCATCAAAGCTTTGGTAATTTTAGGTATTTCTAAATGAAATCCTTCGCTTCCCATGTGACATTGTTTGAAGGAAGATTCTTCCATTTGATAAGATACCCAATAATCATCTTGTGATGTAGATGCCAACTTTGGGTGTGTATAATTGGTTCTGGCTCCCAAATGAGCTTTCCTTCTTCTAACTGCTCGAATTGGAATGTGCTACACAATATGTTTTTTTTAGACAAGAGACATGGAAGACATTGTGAATGTGTGAAGATGAAGGTAACTCTAAGGCATCTGTGGTCTCCCCAATTTTGTCGGCAATATTGTAGGGTTCATAAGACTTTCTAACGATGGGATATGATTGCTTGAACCTTAGAGGTAAAAGGATTGTAAGTGTCATGGCTTGGTGGAGGATAGCCATAAATTTCTTCAAAAAGGGTCATCTTGGTGGCTATATGGTATGAACAATTATACCACCACTTTGCTAAGAGTAGCCATTTGACCCATTGGTATTATTTATTAGTAGAGAAGCAACAACAATGGCCTTTGAGGCACTTGTTCACAACCTCTTTTTGACCATGTTTTTGAGTAATGATAGGAATATATCATAGATAATTTGGTGCCTTAGAGATTAAATAAGTCTTTTCCAAAGATCTTGGTAAGATATAATAACTTCAAGGAACCCATGAAGTTTGTGGATATCCTTAAGGAACTCATACACAATTTGGCTAGCTTTGTAAGTGGATTGAATGGTTGAGATATGAACATATTTGGTAAGTCAATCAACGACAAAAAAGATAACATCTCGTCCTTCTAATTTGGGAAGCTTGGTAAAGAAATCCATTTGAAATTTTATCCCAATGTTGATTTGTGATGGGTAGGGGATGAAGAAGACTTTTATATTTTAAAGTTCCCCCCTTATTGTGCTAGTAGGTTCCACACTTAGATACAAACTCAAAAACATCACCCTTACGACCATCCCAAAAAAGAGTGTTTGACTCTATGATATGTTTTCAAAAATCTAAAATAATCCACCCTAGGCAAGGCATGTATTCAAATATTTGTTTTTCTTGAAACTAGAATATTGATACAAAAATATACTATTTTTATACCTCAATGTTTTTTTCCCAAGTGTAATGTCCTCGATTTAAAGTTGATGTATCATGTGGATGGGTTAGCATGCCAATCATTCATGAATTCTTTGATCCATGTAGGTAGATATGTAATATACATGGGATGCATCAACATGCTTTCTAGAGAGTGCATCAACCACAATGTTCTCCCTTCCCTTTTTGTAGATGAACTCAAAATCATAACCCTGCATTTTAGCTACCCACTTATGTTTCTCTATGAAAGAGACTTGTTGCTACAAAATATTTAAGTTTAGAGGGATCAATGTTAAAATTGAAATGCACACCTAATAGATATCGATGTTATTTCTTTACTCCATGCAAGATGGCCAACATTTCCCACTCATATGTGGACTAGAAAACATCTCTACCTTTGGGGTTCTTACACTCAAAACAAATGGGTCTACACTCCTATAACAAGACTACACCAAAACCTATCCC
>JASDQU010106348.1:64631-75679 GCA_032191745.1 Picea mariana
ATGGCAGTATTTATAGTTTTTATAATGATCTTGGGCTTTACCAAGAGTAAATATGATCCCAACCTTTACTTCAAGATTGAGAATGATGGACCAGTTATATTGCCTATATTGTCGCTATATGTGGATGACTTATTCTTGACAAATGAAGAAAATACCATCACAGATTGTAAGAAGAAGTTTGTCATTGAATTTGAAATGAAGGACCTAGGCCCGATGCATTATTTCTTAGGTCTTGAAGTATGGAAGAACCTAGAAGAGATTTTCCTTAATCAAGGAAAGTATGTTTTGGAAATTCTAAAGATATTTGACATGATGGACTGTAGAACCATGTCCACTTATATGAAGATGAATCTAAATTTATTGGTTGATAATTCGCCATAAATAGTTGATGTTACTCTATACAAACAAGTGATTGGTTCGTTGATGTATTTGGCGAATACCAGGCCAGATATATGCTTTGTTGTGAACACCTTGAGTCAATATCTAGTGGAGCCCAAACATGTTCACCTTGTAGCCACAAATCATGTGATGAGATACCTTAAGGGCACATTGGATTATGGTCTATGTATTAATGGAGATATGACTCCAGGCTGTATGGGTATACTAATTTAGATTGGGCTGGAAGTGCTTTAGACAAAAATAGCACTTCAGGATGTTGTTTCAGTTTGGGGTCAACCATGACCTCATGGAAAAGAAAGAAGTAGTCCAACATTTCTCTTAGCATGGCAGAAGTAGAGTACATTGCAACATGTTTTGCTAGTTGTGAAGCCATATGGCTTCAGAATCTGTTGATAGGTCTGTTCGATCTAGAGATGGAAGCTACCATGATTCTATAAGATAACCAGAGTTGCATAAAGATGAGTGAGAACCCAATGTTCCATGATAAGAAAAAGCACATAGATATCCAATATCACTACATTCGCGACATGGTGCAGAAGGGAGTTGTAAATATTCAATATGTTGGCACATATGAGAAGGTTGCAGATGTGTTGACTAAGCCTCTATCTCGTGTAAAGTTTGAGTACTTCTGAGACAAGATTAGTGTAGTTTGAAAGGACCTCACTCAAAAGGGGGGGTGATGTTGGTGATACTATGGTATCTTGACCAACAATAAGTAGTTCAGTTAGGAATTTATATCTTAGGGGACTAATCATCCCTGGGCAGATCCCAAAGGTCCGATAAGGACAGTGTGTCAGAGTAACTATGCATGTATATTCCAACTGTGGTCAGTAGTGGTAGCTCAGTTAGGATTCTATATCCTAGGGAATCTTATGATTCCTGGGCAGATCTCAAAGGTACAACAAGGACGGTCTGTCAAAGTACCATAGATGTTGTTTTTGATGCATCTGCCTCATTCTGTTGCCACATATAGATGTTGATATTCCAACTTCGTGCTATTGATGATGTTGTTCCAGCTCCATGTTGTTGGTGTTGTTGTTCCAACTTCGTGATGTTGATGATGTTGTTCCAGCTCCATGTTGTTGATGTTGTTGTTCTAGCTTCATGCTATTGATGATGATGTTCCAGCTTCATGCTGATGATGATGATGATGATGTTAATCCAACTCCATGCTGCAAATGATGATGAGAAAAACTTCCAATGATTTATAGAAATGACCGAAAGTGTTCTCGATGTTGATGATGTTGGGTATGTGTTATATTCTTTACATGCGTGTGTGTGGGTGCATCAGATTCGACAACTACATCTGACGATCCCAAATTCCTTCGCTCTTTGTGTCATGCACTGGGCACTTTCCTGGGGGGGTCCCAGGGGGGCCTTGTTTGGCCCCCCTGGTTATGCGCAACATTCGGCTCTGGGAAATGCCCCAATTTTTTTTTTTTTGGTGGTTTTTGCTATTCTAACAGATTTTGCTATTTCTAATGATTTTTTGAATTAATCCCGGATTAAGGGATTAGGGTTTTTGTAGCTACAAAATACCTAAAATATTGTATATATTGTATGCTGGATGGTGAAATTAACACAATGAAGAGTTTAAAGGTGCGACACCAAGGAAGTTTGGTTTTCTCTCGGATAAGGGTTTCCAGCGTAAATCTCTGTGTACTCTGTGTATGAGCCATTGATTAATTTCTGTTTTTCTTAAGAATCTGTATGCATTGCTTTACTTCATAGGTTTAAAACTTACAGATGACGATGTCCCCTCCTTTTGATGATGTATTGATTCCGATTAGTTATTATTAATGTTGTGAGTAGAATACCCTTCTTGTTAATGGGGAGTGTTTATATATTTAATTGCGAAGAATATTCTACCTAAGAAAGAGTTGAATAATATTATTATATTATATCTAATTAGGCCCTATTGTGCCTTAGTAAAATTCGGCCCTATTGTGCCTTAACAACTAAATGTAAATTAATATGGTAAAGTGACAGGTCGACCCAAACCTAATTGTAGGCTATCCATACCACTATTTATAATAGAGGCCAATGCCTTATTTGGACACACACACCACACTAGCTCTACAACTATGAAGAAGTGTGCAAGTCTTGGAGGAACTGCTACTGCAGCTAAGTGTGATGTCAAGGAGGGTTCTTGGTTTGTGTTTTGGTATTTTTTGGTTAAGTACTGCACTACTCTTCCTAGTGAAGGAGTAGAGGATCTTGTGTTCGGTATTTGGTCTATCTGTATTGAGGAAGTTTTTGTTGAGTTTTTCTCCCCTATGAGGGTTTCCCATGATAATCTGTGTGTCTCTATTGTTTCTATGATTTCCTCTCTTTCAGTGATCTTATTTATGCAACTAATTTGCTAAATGATTATAATAATAAAGAAGAACTGTAACTGGTAGTTTTATAAGTAAAAACTTCAACACCAACCCCCTGACTAGAACCAACTAGAAGGAGGCACCAACCCCCTTGTGAGTACCAACTCACACTTCTCAGGCACCAACCTGCAAACTGAATATGCCAATCTTCCCACGCACCACCCAACCACCCTTGTTTCACAAAATCACAAGAATTATTTTTTTTGCAAGATTTACAAAATTCACCAGAATACTCCAAGACACACTTTGCAAGGTAATTTATTTGCCTTGACACCTGCATAATATGGGTACTGTTACCCTTGATCTATTCTCTTCATACATAGCATTCTTATGCCATAATAGTTCGGTTTTACTTGCCCAAAATAACCTCCTTAACTACTCTGAAGGAAACTCTTCAATCTGCTTGTCAAACGATTCTCAAGACTTGCTAGAACAAGTCTTCAATAGTCCTTGAAATGTTGTTTTAGAATTCTCAAAACTCAGCCTTATAAATGATAAAAAGACCTCAGAAAAGGCCCTTGATTCTCCTCTAATTGGACCTCAAAATATACTTTACTTTCTTAAAAAATAGGTCTCAAGTTGATCTGGAACAGACTTCAAATTTTATAAGAAAACTTGCCTTGTATACATGAAATCTTCCCCAAATTCATGATGCTTTATCTCTCCACTGCCTCTGATGTTCACTGCCTTATATTAGGCTTCTATCTTGACCTTGTTCTCTCAGAATAGGGGTCACTTCATTGCCAACAAACTCTTCAAATTTTCCCAAGATAAACCTTCAAATATGTGTTGGAATACTGTTACCTTTGCTGAGATTTTCATTGCCTCAATACTCCTTTTATTACCTTAGAACCGTGCCTCATATTTGACTTATTTTAGCTATGGAATAGACCTAAATTTCATCAAATGTAACCTAGAATTTTTCCTCAAATCAACTTCAAATCTGCCTCAGAAAATTGCCCCTGTTGCCTAAAATTTCTGCCCTTTTAGATCTTAGTTTGTCTCAAATTAGAGAACAAGATTTTATGTGAAAATGAGGTGAATACTCCTCATACTTATACTAAATTGTCTCCTTAGAATAGGGTTGAACTTAACCAACAAACTTACTTTTAATCTTTTAAAATTAATTTCCAATGGGGCCGACTTGACTAATAACTTTAATTTGATTTTTTCTATTTAATATGTTGGGGCCAACTTCACCCACACATCATTAATTTTATTTTTAATAATTATTCCAAGTGGGGCTGACCCATGCTATAGAGAAAGATTATATGATCATCCTTTAAAAGGGAATAACTCCTCATTTGTGTGGAACCATGTGGTGTGCCACCTATCATTTGAAATGGATTGTCGAGGACTATCAATCCATGGAAGTTTTTCTTGCATTTTCAATTTCCTCCAAACTCTTTTTCTTTCGTCAACTTCAGGGCTTCTTGACCACACCTTATGGGGCTTCTTAACCATATTTTCAGGACTTCTTGACTTAATGACTAGGGTTTTCTTACAGGATTCTTCAAAGTGTCTTCCTATGAGGGCCATGCTTAAAGATATGCCATAAGGGGACCACTTTGGAGGCTCCTTCAATTGAACCCATCACTTCTAGGGGCTTTGGTATTTGGTTTGAGGCTTCTTCTAGGGTTGACATCAATGAAAACAGATTTTCCAACAACTAGAGGAGATCATGTCTCATGGCCAACAATGAAGACAATGATCTTGGCGATGATGATGATAAATGTTTCCACTCATGGAAACCCAATAGCCCCTCTACATATGCCTTTTTCAGTTTTCACATCCAATAAACACATCTTTGGGAGATGGTGGTCCAATGTCATCATTAGGTACATTAGTCCTTTTTTCATATGAAGTGTTATTTTTAACATACTAGGAATGTTAATGAGGATCACCCGTTGAATTTGGATAATGAATCATAAGCTCAAGAAGTTATGTTTATTTCCTTGTTTCATCTCTATGAACATCATTTGTACTTTAGTCCCACATTGTCACACCCAAAGAAAAGGGGTATATTTGGGGGGGCTTGACAAGGGAAATTCTTTGTTTCCCCACCATACTTAACACTTACCATCCTAGATCCTATCATAGTGTACTAAACTTTGATAATGGGCCATGGTTCATTCTCTCATGAGAATAGGGGCTAAAGGCCCAAAGGTTGATTGCAACTACTAGTAAAAAATGATAAAGATAGAATATTATGAAATAAAGAAAGAAATATGATAACAATGACTCTTAAAAGCCAGTCCATACTTGAGCTTTACCCTTTTTCGTGTTCGCCCCAGTCCCAAAGCAATGAATGCTAATGCTTGAAACCTTATAAAGGGGACTTGCAAATTAATAAAAGGACAATGTAAAAGGAAGATTAAAGGGTTGGAAAAACGTAACACCTAGAAAGTGGTAACTCAAGAGAAAGCACACCATCAACAAAGGTGCTCATAGAAATGGACCAAATGATTCCATAAGCCATGAAGTAATCCCATCACGTTTCACTATCACACTTAATCTTGAAGGGTTATTTTATTTCCTTCTTCCCTCGAGACATATCCCTCTAATTGGGTCTTTTCTTTCTCACTTTGGTTGGCACAACTAATAGGTTTTTATGATGGTCCTCCCATACTTAAAATTTCCAACTTACATAAAGTCTTGGTCTAATGTGAATTTTGAAGGGGATACTTAATGTGAATTATTTATGTGGCTTCTGTAACACCCCTTTCCTAAACCCCTAATTATATGTAATAAATCATAGTTAATGATTTCCATGCCATGGCATGTGAACAATGTAAATGTATTATTATTTTAATTAAGATTGCCAACAACTGACTGTGGGAGTGAAGCCTTGAAAAGATGGCTATGATACCACTAGAGGAAAGAGTGAGGAAACTTAGAGAGGGGATCATCATGAAAAATATGACCCAAACTGTTGGACACACCTACCACACTTAGAGGGGGGGTGAATGAGTGTGGGGCTGTTTTTCCCAAAAGCTTCCCTCTTTACAAAAACTCCTTAGTTAACATTCAACATTTATTCATTACCCTTTGCTGTCATTTATAACCAGTTAGATGTGAACATATATCAACAACATATATCGACGATATATCATCAACAAGTCATCATCACAAGAAACACAAAGAAAACAAGATGTATGTACAATTTTTCTTTTTATTATGGACAACAATCTGGGGGTTTATCAACAACAACTAAATAGAGTACAACTCTACAAGAGCACCAAATCTATAATACAAGACTCAACTTACAACCTCAGCACCAACTGAGATGAGGAAACAATCCTCAACATATATCAATATGTCAATATGTACGCGATCTGTCAGTAGTGAAGCCAACATGTGCACGCGCCCTGGATCACTACAACCCGTGTATGCACGCGACCAATATACACAACAGCCTGCGTATGCCTTCTGAGCTATTAGGGTTTATCCTTCAAGATCAACTCAGATCATCGACAATCAATATATCATTCTCTTCTGTCTTTGACTGTCTAATTTGACCATCAACTAACACATCCAAGCTCTCCAATAGCTTTCTCATGCTCCACAACAAATCAATATGAATGCTATCTCAATCATGTATAAACAACTAGTATACCATAGAAATCACGTCACCACCGAATCACAAGAGTATTGATCACTCCATCAACCAAACCAACCAAACTGAACAACATCATAGAAGCCATACCAAGAATGCCCGAAGAATTCACAACACATCAAACTATAGTATCCATCAAGACAATAATGTAACCATACCAGTGTCTCAGTGATAGATCTGCGCTCATAGAATGTAGATCTAGAAATTGCCTAATCATCCAAGAGCTTGGCACCAACTCAAACACAAGTCTTCACCATTTTATCCATTGTACGCGCCCTGTACTCATACAACCCGTGTGTGTATGCGTCCTGACCCATTACAACCCGCGTATACCTCATAAACTAAGGTTTCTGAAGCTCCGAGACTTTTTTCGTCAAGATCTCCGACATTTCCGAAACTTTGATGCGTCCATGAGATCCTCTTCTCTCTTTCTTCATTAAAATAGATCTTCAATCCTACTCAAGATATACACACCAATAAGAATCTCTCCATCAATACTCCAAAATATATTCTCACAAGAAGCTCTCCATTGATCCACAAAAAGGATGATCTACAAGAAACCATAGCTATCTTATTTATACTTTCATCCTTTAGGTCACTTAACCCATTTCTAGGTCACTTAACCTATTTTCGTTATTTTAGGGTTAACCACTTTCCATGAATAGAAAATTCTCCAATATTTATCATTTAAATATTCCTTCTTGATTTTATCACCTTACTTGATTATTTAAATGATCATTTCTTCTTTCAAGCACTTTGACTTCTTTTACCTTTTGGGGCTTCAAGCCATCATATGGGGGTCCTTCAACTTTGTAAAGCCATAACTCTCAAACTGTGAGGAGTTATGTGACATTCCACATACCATCGGAAATGACATGACAAACACTATCCATCTAGGATAGTTTCACCAACACCTTCATTGATCTTCATCACATTATTCCACATACAAGAATGGGTCCTCCAACCATTCTTCTAGGATAAATCAATCCACAAAGCGTCTTCCCGTGAGGGCTTTCACCATAAGGGGAGCACTTTGGAGTTCATCCATTTGTGCACCTTATCAATCATGAGAAGAAAATAATGAGTCATCTTTTCATCAAACAAACTATGCATCATCATGTATCAATGACAACTCATCGATCCATCTTCATCTTTACATCATATCGATGATCCATCTTTATCAATTGGTTTCCACTTTGACATCTATCGATCTCATCAAGGACAATACATATACATTGTTCATCAATCATAAATCAATCAGTTACTTGACATCAATCAATCAAACCATTTTCATCAATGACACATGATCCGACAATCTCCCAAATAATCAAACCACTGGCATCAATGACAACATGATCCAACAATCTCCCCCTTTGGCATTGATGGCAATACCAACATTGATGTCAACACCAATTACCAATTATTGATGTCAACATGTAGATAAGGAATGCTCTACATTGGTGTTACCAATTATTGATGTCAACATGTATATAATGCATGCTCTACATTAATAGTCAATGTGACTATCTCTCCACATCAATATCTCCCCATCAATAGACATCAATCACATCATCATGATTATCTCCCCCCCTTTGACATCAATGGAAAAGGGTCATTCTCCTCTTGGGGCTGCTCCCCCTGTCTGAGTGCCTTTTATATTCCTCTAAATAATCTCTCCCCTTTTGAACAAGGGATATTACTCTGATGTAATGCTGAAAATACACCAAACATACTCCCCCTATGACCATTGCTCCTCCTGGAATTATGCCTCTGTGCTCTTTCTTCAAATATAGGGCTCTTTTTAAGATATGCATCTGATAAATATCTCCTCCTAGAATCATGGGAAGAAGAATGACCCCCCCTAACAATATGCTACCATATGACGATCCTTGGACCTATTCATGCATAAAACTTGTTCCATACCATGAATCATGAATTTCAACAATAAAAATAAGGAATCATGAACAATATATCAACCAAGTACATCATGTACCAAAATGTGCCCACAGTGCACAAGACCCATGTACATCAACCATGTGCAAAAAGATATCATGCATGGAATGTATCAACCATATGCCTCTATCAATATGCCAACATGTGCATCTACCAATATGCCAACCACGTGCATCCACTAATATGCCAACCATGTGAATCTATCAATATGCTAAACAAATACCATCCATGAGTGTACCATCATGCATCATTACTTGCACCAAGCAAGTATATCAACCATGCATCAACAAGCTATGACTCCCAAAGATGTACAACTCAACTCACCAACTACATGTTCCAATATGTAGTCCAACCACATGCAAAATTCATGCACCATGATATCCAACAATACCATATGCTTCCAATAATACATCATCAGATATATCAATGAAAATTCAATTATGTACCAACCATATACCCCAATAGATTATTTTACATAATCCAATAGATGACCATTTGATCAACATCAATCCATACTCATGGGTTAGTGCCATGCACCCAAGATTTATTTTATATCATAAATTTGTGTGATCTAACTTAGAACCATGAAAACCTACAACAAATAGTGTCAGAACCTGCAATAAACAATGTCAGATCCTGCAACATAGATTTATACCATCACATCAAGCTGCAACCCCTATGCATAGCCCTTCTCCTTAGGCTTCACCACATATACGCGACTTGCTACACAACAGAGTGCATGTGTACACGAACTATACAAGGTCATCCTACATATGTACATGACTGATATCACTGTCACCCGTGTATGCCTCAGTAGATGACACTTTTGAAATTCCCTTCAATCTTCCATTCTGATGTGGATGCTCTGTCTTCTTCACCCACTTCTGTAGATGACATTTCTCCTTAGAACTTGAACTCTCAGCATCCATTTTTTCAAATATGTCTCCCTTTATTACTTCATTCCTTCTTCTAGCCATGCTATGTGAAGTCCTCATCATGGACTTTCTTCTTGTGTTCCAACACTCTTGGGATTTGTGGCCAAATACACTACAGCTGTAACATCTCATGGAGTTACAGTGAACAACAATATGTCCTACTTGATCACATCTCCAACACCTTGTGGTGTTATGGAATATTCCGTTATATCTCCTTTCATAAGATCTACATTCAAAATCTTTGTGACCATATCCATTACATGAATAACAATACCCCTGAAAAATAATTTCATACCTTTTCTTGGGTGTCCCAAGAATAGCTTCTTGATGTCTTCCTTGCTTTATTCTTTTGAAATATTCTTTGTCTTGTGTAGATGGTTGTTTTGCAACATTGTCTTCCTTCTTTGATGGACTTACCTCATGCTTCTTTGAGGTGCTTGCTTCAACATGTGTATCTTCTCCTTTGTATCCAAGACCTAATTTATCACATGGTGATCTTTGACTTTCCAATATCTCATCCAAGATTCGTGAGCTATTCAAGAATTTGTTTGACTTTTATACCTTCTTTCTAAGGTCAACAATTTCAACTTCTAGCTTACAGTATGACTCTTCCTTTTCATTATTTGAATCTTCAATAGTTCCTCTATTCTTTTGGCTTCTTCAATTTGGGTTTTGAGATGGACAACAGTTTCAAAACTTTTGCTAATCTCATCCTCTACCTTCATATCTTTTTTTTCATTCTTTAGTCTTGGGATCTCTTCTTTCTTTTCTTCTAATTTAGTCTTAGAAATCTCTTCTTGTTCCTTGATCATTTATTTTAACTTCAAGATGTGCCTTTGACTCCTCCTAAGAAACTTCTTATTGTTATTTGAAACATAGTTATAGTGTGTATAAAAATGATCACTTCTATATCTATATAAAGCTTCTTCAATTTCTTTTTGAAGTTTTAATAGATTTTCTTCTATTCTTTTCATGGGATAATTACCATCAAACTTTACACAAACTATTTCTATATCTTCTTCTTCACTAGTAGAGAAAAATTCATCATCATCATCATTGCAATCAAGTGCTTTTGAGGGTTCTTTACCTTCATTTGAAGTATCTTCCCTATCTTCATTTTTGCCAACATGAACACATAATTCTTTGCCTTCATTTTCAAGATCTTCCTTTGTGCTATCATTACTTGATTCTTTATCTTCACTTGAAATGTTTTCAAAATCACATTTAGAAATAATGCATTCAAGAGTTTTTGATGATTCTTTACCTTTGATAATCTTGATGGAGTGGTCTTCAATTTCTTTCTTGTCCTTCTTGCTTTGATATGTCTCCTCTAGATTTAGTCATAGATCCTTGGCAGAAGTGCATACCATGCTCTCTTTGATAGGGATTTAGAGTCCACTAAGAATGGTCTTGAGAGCCAATGCATCATTCTTATTTCCTTCCCTTTGAGCTGCAAAATTTGACTTGTTCTTCAAGGGAACTGATACACCAATGGCTTCTTTCCAAATCGCTACTCCCATTGTCTTGAAATGTAATCTCATCTCTATTCTCCAAGTAGAATAGTTTTCCTCATCAAGGATTGGAACTTCATCATCCATTTGTGTTTCTATGGATCTCCTTCAAGCTTGTGAAGGCTTGTAGTGAAGGCCTGCTCTGAAACCAATCGTTGGACACACCTACCACACTTAGAGGGGGGGTGAATGAGTGTGGGGCTCTTTTTTCCAAAAGCTTTCCTCTTTACAAAAACTCCTTAGTTAACATTCAACA
>JASDQU010106348.1:107681-125838 GCA_032191745.1 Picea mariana
GCTAGGGTTCAACATGTAGGCAGAGCTAACCGTCTAAAGTCTCCTACTTTTTATAACTACCCTGACTATACCCCACATTCATGCATAAAATACAAAGTATAAGGATCTGGTAACTCTACCTTAAACTCCACGTTCGATGTTGATCCTTTTGCATTCGTTTGCTCCTTGACTACAAGTCTCCTCCGAAGGCCGACCTGTATTCACCAAAAGACAAACAAGAAACTACGAACATGTATATTATATATGAATTAGTGGGTTAGATGTCATAATAAAATGTAAATCAAACATAAAGATTGAACACATCATATGGTGGGACAGAAAAATTACTTCTTTATATTAATCTCACAAAGTTACTTACAATGAGATCGACGAATTCTCCTTGAACCTGGTCCGAGCTCCTCTTCACCAAGCTCCAACTGCTTCCACGTATCTTTCTCCTTTCACACTTCTCTCTAGGGAAAAGGCATAGGCTTATGAATGAGGAAAAAGGCAAGAATAGGGAATTTTGGCTCAAAACTCACAAGGTGGATGCAAATTCTTAGGGCAAGGAGGGAATGTGAAACGAGCAGAGTTTCACTGTTCTTATGCTTATTTCTAGAATGATACCCCAACACCTCCTTTTATATGACAAAAGGATGGTTATTCGGTTGGGTGATGGGCTATAGGCGGTGGGACAGTTGGAAAACTACCCAATAGCCCGTAATCTCAACGAATTCCTTGCAACTTTTTAATTTTTGCAACTTTTGTGGGAATACGCGGGCCATAATGGTGCAGCTAGCATATGTACGTGGGCAGTAATGGTGCAGCTAGCGTAAATACGTGGGCAATAGTGGTGCAAGGCATGTACATCTTCAAAAATAATGTTTTTAAGAAGAGTTGCTCAATGACGGATTGGCAAAAATAACAAGTAAAATGGAATGATGCTAGGCATGCATGTATGGTGTAATTTAGGGTTATAATAGATGCCCCCTAATGTGTGAGGTCAGAAGAGTATCCGATGGCCGAAATACATTACAAATCTTCACCAACGTACGAAACGAGTGAGCCCGGGACCAGGGTTCGGGAGGTGTCATCTGGAAAATAACAATTGTCTCACCGAGGCGGGCATACCCATGCTTGAGATGAAATAAATCATGGCTGCCAATCAAATACACTGCAGATCCATGTCATATAACTATATAAAGTGTAGCCATGAGCAATACACAACGGATCTACATCTCAAAATCAAAGATATACATGTATAGTATCCATCTTCAAGAAGCCAAATGACGCCTGATGGCTGGAGACGAGGCCTTCAGAGCTCGAGAAACAACTTCAAGATCGTCAAAACTCAGGTAGGAGTGTAATGTGAGTGTACGACTTCACTACCCAGAGGTCTTCAACGACTCGTCGGGAACATATAAGAGGATCTTGATGATCAGACAAAGAGCTTCATTGATTTTGAACAAGGGCTTGATTGGACTTTCGGGATGGCCAAGCATGAGGGCAAAAAGACAAACTGCAGATGGGTCGACTCAAGCTGAGTAAAAACTTCCCTTGGACAATAGCACGACAGATGATCAGACTCAGGCAGTATGACATTGACATAAGTTCACAATGCAGGAAGCAAGACAAACTCTCCATGTGTTTGGAAGAATAACCAAATGGAGGAGGACACAGCTGTATGTAGCGAGAAAAACTTCCTAAGGTCATATTAAATCCCAATTATTGATGACAAATGAAAGGATGTGCTTTGTCCAAGTGCGACTCATTGTGTTGCCATAAAAAGAAAATACTTTTCCCATCCTCTTTTTGGGGTATATTTTATTTTTTTTGTCTTTTTCAATATTTTGAAGAGCTTAAAAAGAACAAAAGAATGCTACGTTACAAAGGAGGAACGAGTGTCGTAAGCATACTATTTCCAAGCGCAAGGAATGCACTAATGCTCATAGCAAGGAGACATGTGCAGGAAAAGGACACTTGGGGAAAATTCCTCCATGGGTCAAGGTGTCAGGTCACAGAGGCAAAGTGCTACAAGGCTTGCGTATAAGGCATGCTTCAAAGGTTCAGTTAAGAGAAACATGGAGCCGACATTAGGCCAAAGATGCATATATGCAACTATGATTTAGCAAGACACAATGAAACCCCCTTCAATGTATTTTTTACGAGCCCAAAGAAGGTAAGATCGGGGTGGTTTTTCATTTTTAGAGAGTCTGAAAAAGCATAAAAGAAGACTCCATTGGGGTACCTTTTTCGAAAATAGTCTAGTCGGCTTGAAAAAAGGATAAACTAGCACCAAAACGACGTTTATTCAAAACCATTTTAACGAGTGTGACACAGACAAGATCACTCGACAATCTTTTCAATTTTAAGGAGTCTAAAAAGAGCTTAACTATGGACTCACAACCTTTTTCTAGATTTAGTCTCCTTAGCCTGAAAAAGCATAAAATCTACTTAGGAGAACCCTCCTGGCGAGACAAATCTCCTGAGGTGTACCTTTTTCCTCCTTAATCTACAAGCCAGAAAAAGGGGTAAAACTCATGCCAGTATATGTTTTTCTGAACCAAGTTAACGAGTGTGAAAGAACAAGGTCACTCGACGATTTTTTCAATTTTAAGGAGTCTGAAAAGAGCTTAACTATGGACTCCGTAGGGGATGTTCTTCTGGACCAGTTTAACGAGTGTGAAGGAACAAGGTCACTCAGAAATCTTTTCAATTTTAGGGAGTCTGAAAAGAGCTTAACTATGGACTCTATAGGGGATGTTCTTCTGGACTAGTTTAATGAGTGTGAAGGAACAAGGTCACTCGACAATCTTTTCAATTTTAGGGAGTCTGAAAAGAGATTAACTATGCACTTTGTGGGGGTTCCTTTTTTGTAAATTTAGTCCCTCAGGCCCAAAAAAAGGGTTAAACTTATACCTGAGAATACTCTTCTAGCGAACCAGAGTTCCTAGAGTATACCTTTGTTCATACAATTGACCATCTGGACCAAAAAAGGGGTAAACTACTATCGGATAGACATGCCTTCAAATTTTAGTTTGGCGAGCATGAAGGACAACAAGGTTGCTCAACAATATTTTAATCTTTAGAGAGTATGAAAATGGATTAAAGAAGACTCCAGGGGGATAAGACTCATGTATCAAATTGGTTCAGGTAGAGCCCACTGCTAGGCTCAAACCAAGAGTCTCTTCGATAGTCAATTTGGAAAGTCTCCCAAAAGGGAAGAAAACACAAACCACGGTTTAAGTCCTCCCATGGTATAGAAACCGTAGTCATGGCTTCAAGGTTACCCTCATCTGAAGGCAATTCAAAATCCAAGAAATCACTCAAACTAGGGTCGACAGTCCCAAAGAGTGAAGTAAACTGACCATATTCCATCTGACGATGGAGGCTCTGGTAAGGATTGGCAGAGTCTATCAGTGAAGAATCACAAGCATGAGGGCTTGAGGATCTATAGACAATGAGATCAAACTCAAAAGGAGACTCAAGATCACTTGGACCAAGAGGGGGAAGCAAGGACTCCCATGCCCCCCATTGGATAAACCAAAGGATCAATTGTTGCGACCAAGTCTCGAGAAGGAAAACATGATTTCACAGGTTCCTACTCATAAGCAATTGAACACCGAGGATAAGACGCCACATAATTAACCCGTGGCGGGGTAGAGTCTACACGAACACTAGGAACATATAAAGGGGCAGCCTAAACTAACGTCGAACTAGGATGGTGATTATTAGATGCCAATTGGTTGATAGTGACAATGCTTCCATTGTGAGGGAAATGCATCACCTGGAAGAGTGTAGACACCACAACGTTCATAGAATATACATAATCACGCTCGAGAATCATATTATAATCTAATGGGCCTTGCACCACTATAACATCGACAAGGACAATCTTCCCACCTAATGAGATAGGCAACTGAGAAAGAATCCCCAAATATTCATTAGGACGTCTGTCAAAAGCCAACAGCTCATGCGAAGTAGACACAAGCTCGAGAGATCCCAAGACTTTCCAAACCGAGGAGGATAAAATACTTGCAGAGGATCCTTCATCCACAATACATCGACAAAATGTTTGTTGAATTAGCTTCAACCCTTATTTGAAAAGGTGCAGAAGAAGGAAGACGAGGCTTAACAAGATCATTCCCATCAAAGGAAACCATCTTAGGGCTTGGAGGGGTGTGCTCGGAATGAGCGGAATGCCCCCTTGTTCTGAAAGTACTAAATTGGAAATGCTAAAAACATAGTCGGTAGACAAATCACTTCCCAAGAGAAGAGTGGGATCAGCCAAAGACTACATCGGTGTGACCACTTTGGTAGACTCAACACTCTCCAAGAGAAGAGTGGGATCAGCCGAAGACTGCAATGACGTGACCACTTTCTCAATCAATGGTTGAATAGGCTGCGAGACTACATGGTCTAAAGGCAACTCACCCCCCCAAAAGAGGAGTGGGATCAGTCGATGACTACATCGGCATGACCACTTTCTCAACCAATGGTTGAATAGGCTGCGAGACTACATGGTCTAAAGGCAGCTCACCCCCCAAAAGAGGAGTGGTATCAATCGTTGACTGCATCGGCATGATCACTTTCTCAACCAATGGTTGAATAGGCTATGAGACTACATGGTCTAAAGGCACCTCACCCACCAAAAAAAGAGTGGGATTAGTCGATGACTACATCGACATGACCACTTTCTCAACCGATGGTTGAATAGGCTGTGAGGAAACCTCAGAAGATCTTGCAGACAGGGACCACAATCTTCATACCTCTGGAAGGCCAGGGCATAAATGAGTAAGGTGATCTCCCTTGCTAAGCTTACAAGGGAACTTTGGCTTACGTCCGATCTGTCTAGGTTTCTCAACAGAATCAATGCCCCCAACATGACTAGTAGTGGTTGGTTGCACATCTCCAACATGACTTACAGAGGTTGGTGATGGGTCAATAACATGACTCGCAGAGGCTACAGAACTATTACCAGTATGACTAGCACTGACTGGACTTTTTCCCCCAGCATGACTTGCAAAGGTTGAGGAACTATCTCCAACATAACTTGCAGAGGTTGGCGATTGAACTCCAGTATGAATTGCATGGACTAGGTCCATGCCCCCAGCATGACTTGTAGAGGCTGGGTGATGGTCTTCAACATGAATTGCAGAGGTTGGCGACCTATCTCCAACATGACTTGCAGAGGTTGGTGATTTCTTCTTCCTATTCTTCGTCTTTCTACTTCGTTTAGACTTTCGGTTACTAGTAACTGTACTTTCACCAGAGGTGGGTGAAGGAGGAGGAGAAGACTTTGCTGATGAAGGAACATCAACATTATGACCATGACATAAGGTGCTTAACTGAGAAGTGTCAAGAGAATTCGGGACATTTGGAATGGTACCCAACCAAATCGGTAATCCCACATTCAACCCATGAATGTACAAAGTGGGCATCAACGGGACACCAACGTTTCCGAAGAAAGGAAAAGCACGAGAATCCCCTTGCGAAGGGGTTCCTTGGTTTGTATCGACAGGAACTTTAGCCATGAAGATCTTATGCATAGGTTCTTCCCTTGCGGGATCGTTCAAGTCCATAAAAGTCTCACACACTGACTATGACAAACCAGTGTTATCAAAACAATGCCTATAAAGAGGCGGCTCCACGTTTCTAAGCAGAAGAGCAGAAAATTCCTCACGACCAGCGGAGTGGGCGGTCTACCACCCTAAGTCAGAGACCCAAAGCAATGACCGACTAACTCACTATGGAAAACTAAGGAACGCAGAGCACACACTAAAAATTCCTAAAGGCAAATCAAGCAGACCACTATCTAGTAGGAAGAATAGTTACGCCAACCAACACTAGAGCAACTTATCGGTGCAAGTGAAACTCGAACATGGAATCACCCTTCGGGTATCCTCTACAAAATGTGGCCTGAAGTCTGCCCTAGGTACCGCGGTATACCCCCGCAGTCACATGTGTAAGTCCCTAAAATAAAGGCAACTAGGTTGCTAGCTCGCGAACAATTACCAGACGGGTACAATCGACAGTCGAGTGGACCACAATGAGCAGGGTATCAAGCCTTAAACCTATCGAGGGTATCGAAAGCAAGTGGTCCGGAAGACAACTGAGGACCTCAAACGGATTCGATATCCATGAAGCTCCGTGGCAAATGCGATGACAGAATCCCAAGACAAGTCCTCTATATGCATTCCCCACTAAGCTTGGTCCGGCTTTTGAGGGGTTTCTTCGCTACCTTTCTGCACGTGACCTCGTGTTTAGCCCCTGTGTTAGAGGGGGGTCCCAGATAAATTTCATGTTTACTAGACTTCAACACTCCCTAAATCAGACTCCAATGTTTGTTTATAAGACTTGAAGAGTTTCCTCTCCAACTTAATTCAAGGCTCTAGCCTAAACTAGTTGATTGACCCTACAAACATAAAGTCTAATTAATTTTAATTAGCGTTATTTTTACTGGCTTGATTTACTCTTGCGAAAAAAAATAAACTTATAAGAACACTGGCAAAGAAGGATTATCTTTCTTATTTTTCTTTTGAAATGCTTTTAAGATGAGAAGAAAACACAACACTATGTTAATTTCTTTTTCTTTTTCAAATAACAATGCAAAGCAAATGCAAAGAAAGAAAGAGACTTAACAAACTAATTTTTTTTTAAATTTTCTTCCAATCAAAGCAGAAATAACAAAAGATTCTAAAACAAATTGATGAATACACAAATCATGGCCAACTCATTTTTCTTAAAATTTCAAGCTAAAAATAAGTTAAAAAAAGCTAGGAAACACAAGAAATCTTTTTTAAAAAAGACAAGCAAACGAACGTCAAACCCAGGCTTCAGACTGTAACAACAGAGACCAGTACTTAATCAAGAAATCCTTGAGAAGTATGAATTCAATCAGGGAAGAGGTTCACTGCCCCTTCTTAAGGAAAAAGTTTCCCGACACATGCACACTACTGACACTTAAGCAGCTTGTGTATGTATGTGGGTTGTCCAAAGGTAGGGCACGTATGTACGCGTGCAAACCCACTGCAAGTTGCGTACACCTCTGTAACTTCTCTAAAAATAAAAACTAACAGTCAGGCTGACAAGGCAGGGACTACTAGTATGGCAGACCATAATCTCTTAAAGGCTCAACAACTTACATAAACTCAAAAAACGTAATCAACCAATTGAAACACCCGTAAACTATACCCTAAAACCCTAGAGGCTTCCCCAGTATGGTTGTCAATTATGCTACAGCGGGAAAACCCCTACGGAATACACTAGAGTTCAACATGTAGGTAGATCTAACCGTCTAAAGTCTCCTACTTTTTATAACTACCCCAACTATACCCCACATTCATGCATAAAATACAAAGTATAAGGATCCGGTAACTCTACCTTGAACTCTGCGTCCAGTGTTGATCCTTTTGCGTTCGGTTGTTCCTCAACTACAAGTCTCCTCCCAAGGCCAACCTGCATTCACCAAAAGACAAACAAGAAACTACGAACATGTATCTTATATATGAATTAGTGGGTCAGATGTCATAATAAAATGTAAATCAAACATAAATATTGAATGCATCATATGGTGGGACAGAAAAAGTACTTCTTTATATTAATCTCACAAAGTTACTTACAATGAGAACAACGACCGCTCCTCGAACCTGGTCCGGGCTCGTCTTCACCAAACTACAACTACTTCCACGTATATTTCTCCTCTCACACTTCTCTCTAGGGAAAAGGCATAGGCTTATGAATGAGGAAAAAGACAAGAATAGGGAATTCTCGCTCAAAAATCACAAGGTGGCTGCAAATTCTTGGGGCAAGGAGGGGATGTGAAACGGGCAGAGTTTCGATGTTCCTATGCTTATTCCTTGAATGAGACCCCAACACCTCCTTTTATATGACAAAAGGATGATTATTTGATTGGGTGACGAACTATAGGCGGTGGGATAGTTGGAAAACTACCCAATAGCCCGTAATCTCAACGAATTCCTTGCAACTTTTAAATTTTTGCAACTTTTGTGGGCATACGTGGGTTGTAATGGTACAACTAGCGTACGTATGCGGGCAATAGTGGTGCATCTAGTGTACATACGCAGGCAGTAGTGGTGTAGGGCACGTGCATCTTCAAAAATAGTGTATTTAAGAAGAGCTGCTCAGTGATGGCTTGGCAAAAATAACAAGTAAAATGGCCTGATGCCAGGTATGCATGTATGGTGCAATTTAGGGTTATAACACATACTAAGGTTTTCTCTTGAGCTTTACTGAGATAATTCAGTTTTCATTCATTTTTCAATTCATTAAAAGCCTAATTCTCTTTTACAACAACAGGGTCCTATTGTAGACATCAAGGTTCAAAGCTGAACCATATCATTCAGATGCTTGTTTCAAAGGTGTTGGTCTATCTTTGATAGTATGTGTAGACTTATATGTTTATGAATTAAGTTTCATGACTAATAAAGGATATTGTGAAGAGTCAAGTGGGAAACAGTCTGTGGCAAGATGATCCAGATTTTAAAGTTCAGTTTTTACTTCTTGTCACAGTCCTTTTGTATGGTTTTCATCAGGGATATCTAAGTTTGACCTTGGTCCATGCCCCCACATGGATTTTTGTAAAGAGAACGATTCTTTTGATTTCTTGGAATGAAATAAAGTGATTGTTATTCTGTCTCATCTGTGTTAATATGTGACTTGGTATTTTTGCTTTTGATCTCCACATTTACTTTTTGCAATCTGTTATATTCGGAAAATTATATAAAAATGTTATATTTTGCAACAATCTTTTATTTAAAAAAATCAGTCTAAGCCCTTGTAACTAATACTTGTGGATTGGGAAACACTTTTGAGGCTGTAAACATAGGGTAATATTCCCGACTATCTTGCTTTGGCCAAGCAAGATTCGAAAATGCTTGAGTAAGATAAATTCATATATTTTCTTCAACAAGTGGCTATGTAGTCCTCTATGTTCATGCCAATCCCAACTCCTCGAGCTTTGACGTTCACCACCTCACCCCGACATGACAATCCTGTCAAAATGTATATGTCCTCAACTTCAATCCTCAATGGTTTCCCATCGAGGTTGAAGGTCTTTGTATCTGGATCATAGTAGTTCACCAACATATGGAGCAGTCTCACTTGAGCCCTCGTGCCTTTGAGAGCCCAAAACTTGCATAGCCCACATCTTCTTAATGCCATTTGGGCCCCTAGATCTCTCCCCACTACAACATCAACCTCTTCATGCTCTCTTTCTCTCCACTCTAGCACCATCCTACAAGTTTGAAATCATTTTTTGAGTCAATAACTTTTTAAAAATTCAATCCATGAACTTGTACGCGAGTTGCATCTTACACAGTCGTGTATAGGGCTGCATATATGTGGTCTGTTTTGATAAAAATCGCATATAGGGCTGCGTATACGCGACCTAATGAACTACAACCCACGTACACTCTTGTTTCTAATTTGCGCTTTGAAATACTCAAAAAAGGAAACCTATTTGCAAATACTAATCCATTAGAAATGAAGAGAAGGGAAAGATGAATTACTTGGTCCAGACGATTGTCAATTCTGTCACTCTTGGCTCTAGCAATCCGCAGTTAAAACTCGGGGGAAATTTGGTCCAAAATGCACTATTTGGGTAAAAAAATACAAATGGAATAGTAAAATTGGTTATTTTCATTATTTATAGAAAAAATTTACCCACTTTGCATAGTTTTTGCTATTATTTTGGCCCAATGGACTAATAAAGCAGTGGATGGATTTGGTTTTGGTGGTTTTATCCAGTGATTCTTGCGGTTTATAGCGCCATGTCGCTCGTTCGTAACTTTGGCAGGTATTTTCGTTGTCCAGCATATAGGATAGGCAATCACTCCGTTCAACACATTTTCATTGTCCTATAACTACAATTTGTATGCCTTAGGTACGAACCCATTTAGTAGCGACACGAAACCTTCTTTTTGCAGCTAGAAGTGTTGTTATTGAATGGTAGAGACTTACCAGACATGGGAGCCCTAATTAGAACCTCTGTGCCATTCGGTGCCCATCCAAAGATTTTGTTGATGGGATCGGGAGTCCCTTATAGCTAATATATGACTTTGCGTTCGAACCTCATTTCTCACTCAAAACATGTTGAACTATACCTAGCGAGACTCCCACCAAATCTGGTTTAAGCTTTTTTCCAACTCTCTCAAAAAGCGAAAAGATTTCCGAGTGAACTTGTCTCTTTCACACTCATAAATTGGATTGGAAAGGATGTCTATTTGGTGCAAGTTTATCCCTTTTTCAAAACCAAGTAGACTAAATTTATGAAAAAGGCCATTCTTTGGCGTTAAGTTGTAATTGCATCTCATTCTCTGGCTTGCAGTATTGAGCCTATCGTAGGTTCTCGCTTTCGCATTATAAGCCTATCACCTCAACAGTTTGCATCATCAACCAAGAAGAGCGTTGTTTATATCCTTTGCAGCTTGACAACCTATACCTTAAGAGGAAAAATTCCCCCGAGTGTCCATATCCTGCATGCACCTCCTTGCATTGAGCATAGGTATGTTCCACTGTTGGAACTACTTGCTTACCAACGACACTCGTTTCCTCCTCTGTACCATAGCATTCATTTGACTATGAAAAAACAAAAAAAGACGGGTGAAAAAAGAATATTATCTTATGTTGGCAGCAATTGTGTCACCTTTCAACATAGCACAAACTTTTGAGTCCACTTATCATCAAAATTTTGGGTTTAGCATGACCTTAGCAAGTTGAGCTCATAACTAAGAGTTTACTCCCTCGACTGGTTACTCTTCCAGTCCCTATGGAGAGTTTGATTGGTGCCTCCTGCATCACAAAGTTTCATCATTGAGTCTATGCTGCCAGAGTCATCCATATGTCTCATGCTCTTGTTCAAAGGATGTTTATCATTCTGTGTCAGCCATTTCTAAGAACTCTTGACTTTGCATGTTGGCCATACCCTCAGTGTGTCTCAGAGTTACATGAAGTTGTATTATAATCATGCACCCTGGTCCTACTTTTACTATGGGTAGGTAACCTTGAACCCAATAGTTGACATTTCCTCATTGGTCATTGACTGGGGGGTTTCCCTTGTGTTCGACGACAAGAAATATATTCACACAGTGGGATTCGTGAAGTATCTTGGATGCCATTATCCTTATTAGTGGTTTCCTCACCTTTGTCGGCAATTTTCCTTATTGGTTGCTACTGAGAGGGTATTTTTTGTGCACTGCTTGCATCTAGTGCATGCGAAAGACGCACAAGGTCATTGGTTCATGAACATGTTCTTCATCCGAGTTTCTCCAAATCATTAAGCTCCTGCTTTGTACCTCGTGTTGAATGATGAGAGATGCCTTAATGCTCTCCTTTCAGTGGGTCTCCTTCCATCGACTTCAACCCATCTATTCTGGAAACAATACCTAGAGTCCTATGAGTACCTAGAGGCTTGCAGTCATCAGTGGCAGGTTCTCTCGCCATCGGCAATTGGGACTACATCAATGTCTCCTGATCGGTGGATTCTTCAAGTGTTCGACCTCAACACCTTTATTCACACTTGTAAGAATGTACTTGGTGGCTTGATACCTGTTATCCCCGATATCTAGGGATAACTAGGAGATCATGTCTCGAGGCCCACATGGTCCTAGACATGGAGTACTAAGAGCAGGATTGACTTGAGCATGGCCCTTGAGGGCCCATCTCTCTTCGTCTCCACCAGACTTGTCCTGTCAGCAGTAGCAGCTTCCATCACCACCGGCCTGGGCTTGCATCGGAGAGGACTCTTGCTCCATGAGGTAATTGGTCTAAGGTATCATGGTATGTGTCATATTTGATTGTTATAACCTTCTTATATATGCATTTCGTTCCTTTCATTTCTGATGACTGCTTGGATCTTACACTAATCTACTTGACCATTGTTGGGGTGATTGATTGGGCAACTTAGCAAGCTGATATTCATGGGTTTTGGTTAGCCACCAAGGGGGATTTAAAGAGCCATCGTCCGCTCCCACCATCTTATCATATTTTCATCTTATACCCCGCTCATCCATCCCATTCCCCTAGTCTGGCCATTAGGATGACCTTTGAGGGTTACATCTTGTCCTGTGGGAAGAAGGGGCTAAAGGCCTAGGGGGTAAAAGCAACTGGTAAAAGATAAAAGCCATAGGAAATAAAACCTAGAGATGCTTCGCCCAGTGGATCCTCGAGAAGGCAATAAAAAGCCTCTCGATAAGAAACAAAAGGGACCCTAAGAAAAATAATAATAATAAAAACAAGACCTAACCAAGAGGATGGGAGGTCTCATCACGAACCGGCCCATTATGTTCATAGGTATTTAGCAGTATGACATTGCCACCATCTGGTCACCAAGCCAGGGCAGTGACCTTTGGTTGCATGGCCAAAGGAAAGGGGGTCTCATCACGAGCCAGCCTTATCATTTATGTGAAGATACCAGTGGGTAACACTGTCAGCTCTGGCCACCAAGCCAAGGTAGTGTCCTCTTCGTCAGACCTTGAAGTAAACAGAAAGGAAAGCAATAAATACAGATAAGCCAATAAAAGGGCTTGGAAAAAATGCATCCATGACGGGTATAGCTCGCCTCCTACAAAGGCACCCACAGACAACACCTGCCCTTGATCTTACTATGACTAGACATCCCTAAAAACCATATCACCTCGTCAAACATGGCTTGAATGATCTTCTAAGGAAACTTTCCATCTCTTGTGGGTATTAGCCCAATAGGTTGTTCTGTCGGTTTCCCTAGCTTTGTATAGTAGATCTGTGTAATATCTTTGAGCTTTTAGATGATATGTTAGGGATTTCATGGATACATTTGATAACTTTAATAATGAAATATGATTTACATTGCTATGATCTCTAGGACTGATGAGCCCATGGAGGGCGTAGTATTTGATGTGCAGGACCATACCTGGTGGACAGGTACCAAAGGATCGGTACACGTGGGGAGATGATTAGCTCAGACCTCCATGGGGCTGAAGAGCCCATCAGATGGTTGCTGGGATGGCAGAGGCAGGACAGATTTATGACGAGCCCTTGCATGGAGAAGAAGAAGGACACCCTCATCAGGACGTTTTGGCAGAGATTGACCTATGGGGGATCAGCCCCTGTAGATGGGATGATGGCTTTGATGGACAGGACGCCATGTAGGATAGGCTGGACATTTTCTGGAGCAGATGACAATGTGTTGGGCTTGTTTGGCACATGTGGCAGGTTGCAGGAGCCCCAAGAGGGCCAACGTTTTGCCTTCTGGATGCTGGTGATGCCCAAAAGGGGCCAACGTCTCCCTCAGAGGGGCTTGACGTCTCCCATTTTAGCTCATTTTTGGCAATTTTAGCATTTAATATGACAAATAATAAAGTATTGTTAAGTCAGCCTTGTCGGCTGTTTTAAATGACCTATTTTGTTAATTAAAGGTCATGAGGATGATATATATTGAGGACGTTGAGCCTCATTTTAGCATAACACAACTTGCTCTCTTGTGAGAGATACTCTTTTAGCTCTTGTCTTGGTTATTTTTGTCTTTTGGAGTTGAGGCGCTACACTTGGAGGATTATTTTTGGCATATGCATGGTGCTTTTTATCATTGGAAGGTGTTACAACTAGGGTTTGATTTGGCTCTTCATTGATTTGTAAGTATATTTTGCATGCAAAACTTCTTTATTGAATGGTTGTAGGTAGAATTGCTTACTTTTATGGTTACATTGTTAGTATTTGCTTAATAATTAAAACCCTAGGGAGCAATCACACAAGTAGGTTGTTGCTTCATGTCCCCATGATAAAAGTTTGATTAGCCATTTGATTAAGAAGCATCTAGCCTAGCCATAGCTACACTAGTTCATCTTTTTCTTGAGTTAGTTTGAAACATAGATTGAAGAAAGAAGACGTCCTAGGCCTGATTTATTTTACACCTAGGGCTTGCTTCTAGGGTTTGAAAAGCCTTGTCCCCAAGCAACACTTTTCAGCCATAGATTTATGTTTTATAGCTAGCCGTTTTGCCAAAGAGTCTTAATGAAAGAGGGAGGAGCATGAGGCCTAGCTTTAGCTACACCGGAATGAACCTCCTCCCCTTAGGGTTTTGATTTGGTGGCCCTGCCATTGCAGCACCATTAAACCTAACCCTCCCGTCCTTAGGTTTAAATCTTTCCAAGCCATTAGCCTTTCTCCATTTGACTCCATTAACTCAAGGCACTAGTCTAAAACTAAAACGTTGAGCTCTTTGTTCTCAAAAAAATCTTTCAAAACTTTCTTGAATTGAAACCCTAACTAACCCTAACGTCTCACTAACCCTAGTTTAGATGATGACGTCTTGGCCTCTTTGAACTTTGATTGGTCTAAAATTTGCGGCTAAGACATCCCTTGATAGCCATAGAAGTGTTGAGTCTTTTCATTGGTTTATTTTGTCAAAACGTCCACTTCTTCACCTATCAAACTAACCCTAAAACCTTGGATGACGTCACACTTTTGAACTCTTGTCTAGTGTAAAACGTTGAGTCTTTTTGTCATCTAAGTGATAGACCTTGAGTTGTTGATCACTTTCATAAGTTTAAATTGCAAAGCATCCTTCTCATTGTCTATTAAACTAACTTGAGATAGGGATGACGTCACCCTCAAATCTGCATAGTGATGCAGCAACAATATTGGTATATGAGCAGATTTATTGCAATGTGATATAACAAGGATTGATTTAATACATTGAATGCAAGTACCTTTTGTATTTATTGAAGAAGTAATATAATCCATTGTCTTTATTAGCAATCATTGACTTCGTCAATAATTACATTCATTATTGCTCATATGTGTTTAAAGATAATCATTAATATTTGAAGTATTAACCACTGCAGCACATTCTTTTAGTTTTATTTGCCTTGTCTCGCAAACAGGTGCCATTCAGTGGAATATTTTCTCTTTGACTATCCTCTTGGCAGTAATCTATGAAGGGAGAGCTTACTTTAACCTTTGAAGCCTTAAAACCTTGACCCTTTTCCTTCAGAACCCCAGATTACTAGGGATGTCTCCCTTGGGATTAGCCACCCTAAATAGAAAGAGCTCCCCATCGAGGTGACAGTGGGTGGGGAAGCTCCTGTTACGCCAGTTTGAGCCTTGACTTCAAGCTACTTAAACCTTTCCTACAAACTGAGCGATAACATTTTGGTGCCGTTGCCGGGGAAACACTGAGTCAACTTTCCTCAACGACAAACCTTTGGTAAGCCCTGCTTTAGAAGCCTTTCTTGTAAGCTTACCTAGCGACTCCACTACTTTCTTTTCCCCCTATTATTTGGTAGTTTCGGGGAAACTATCTGGCGACTCCACTGATGACGAAGCCAACAATGACTTCACAATGGGACCCATGAAGCTACAGACCTTTGGATATGAGTGAAATCCTGGGATATCCCAGAAAAATGCCCCCTCGTTATGAGGATTTCCTCCCTCGTTTTGCTGGCATCGATGATGAATGTCCCAAGTCTCACATGAGAAGATTCTGGAAATTCTTCCAACACTTCCCTGTCAGCGCCGAGGCTGAAGACTTGGTGATGAAGCTCTTCTCTGCCTCCCTGCATGGACATGCCAAAAGATGGTATGATAACCTTCCAGCTGCCAGCATCAATTCTATGGAACTCTTTGAATAAGTTTTCCTTGCAAAGTGGACCATGGAAATGGAAGATGTACTATCATTGATGAAAGAGCTTGAAGGCATAAGGCAAACAGAGTCTGAGGTTGTCAGAGCTTTTGGGGTTAGATTCCAAAGACTGCTTTACCAGATTCCACAAAGCCATCGTCCTGAAGGCAACTACCTCGTTTACCTCTATACTAATGGACTTCAAGACATTTGAGCTTCCTTCTAAATAAAAAGAATCCAAAAACTCTTCCAGAAGCTCACAACATGGCCATTCAAATTGAAAAGAGTCTCTCTTTAACCAAGACCAATGGTATGGACACTCTCAACTTGATAAAACTAGTCTCCCATGGAAACTTTGTTGAAGATATGCAAGAGATTGGGGAACAAGTTTTTGACCAGCAGAATGAAGACATGGATGAGGAGCAAGAACCTGAACAAGATGATGAAGTATCTACCTGTGCTCCTCTCACTGATGAAGTCATCCAAGAACATGTTTCTCCTGCACAACAAAGTGAAAAAAAGGTTAGCCACTTTCCTCTTCAAGATGCCAATGACACCGTGTATTCAGAAGATGAAGAAGAAAAGGAAGCTTTGAATGAGGTCGATGGCCCTTGTTGTGAAATCAAAGATGAAGAAGCAGTCCATGAGGATGAAACAATAACACATGCTGAAAACACCAGAATCCTTGAACCACCTGCACAAGAAGAAACAGTGAGCTACCCTTCTATCCTAAATTTTGATGATTCTTTACCTTGTGATGAAAAGGAGGAGGAGGATGAATTTCTAAGTCTTACAAATTCTGCATGCTATGACACAGATAGTGACACCGTTGATAATATTGATGAGTTCATACATGTTGGAAGACGTAGGTGGGATATAGTTGGTTATGACCTAGATCCCATCTACAACACTGAGAGTCATCTCCAGTTGTTGCCCTTGCAGTTCTCACAGCAGACTACTTCCGAACAATGGCAACAAGGAGATGAGGTTTTTACTTGTACCTTTCAGAACACCAAGGATGACCTAGTACCTTATCTTTCAGATGATTTTTAGTCTTACCTTGAGATGTTTGATGAGTACCCTATTGAGCATTTGGACCCTATTTATGAAGATGATTGCCAACCACCGTTGTGCTCAGTTTTTGATACAAGTAAAGACATTGTTTGCCTGAAGAAGTTTTCTCATGACTTTTCACCCCAACCACCTATTATTACTTTGCCAGGTTTTTCCATTAAAGGGGTAGTTGGGAAATACCTTTTTCATGTTGAGTTTCCTTCCGGGCAAACCCTAAACTCCAAGGGTTGGTTGGATAATGTTATTTCCAATCAGTTTTTTAACCTTCTCTTGATAATTTGCTAGTCGTCTACTAAACCTTTGTCAATTCTCTCCTTGACTCTAGAGCATGAGGACGTCCTAGGTAACCAGTTTACAGGCCCTTTGAGTCCATTTTCTGAACCTTGTCTTTTTCATGACCCTTTCTCGGATAGTATTGAGCGCTTTTCTCAGAGATGGACTTGGCGAGATTTTATCCCTCCCACCCGCCTCCATGAGTTAGATTCTGACTTTTCTGATGATATGATGTATATTCTAACTCATGACATTTTTGTGCTTGATGTATCACTGTTCTGGTTTATGATGAAGCACAAAGGCAGGTATCAAGGAGCGTTGTTGAATTGGCTTCATTGGTTGTTTGATTACACCAACATGCAGCCAGCAGGTAAGTATAGGTAAGTGTTTTATTTTCTACCTGCATTCATGACTACTTTATATGCACATGCTATTGCTTTGCGGGGTGGAAATACCACCCCACCTTTTGTCGCTGATGCTTTCTTGTCAAGTATGAGCAGGTTACAGGTCTACGCCAGAGATTGCTGAGGTTCTCATGCGCTCTACAGTTAGCACATGTCCCCGAGTTGGAGCCAGATGTTATCCCCGATATCTAGGGATAACTAAGAGATCATGTATCGAGGCCCACATGGTCCTAGACATGGAGTACCGAGAGCAGGATTGACTTGAGCATGGCCCTTGAGGGCCCATCTCTCTTCTTCTCCACCAGACTTGTCCTATTTTGTTAATTAAAGGTCATGAGGATGATATATATTGAGGACGTTGAGCCTCATTTTAGCATAACACAACTTGCTCTCTTGTGAGAGATACTCTTTTAGCTCTTGTCTTGGTTATTTTTGTCTTTTGGAGTTGAGGCGCTACACTTGGAGGATTATCTTTGGCATATGCATGGTGCTTTTTATCATTGGAAGGTGTTACAACTAGGGTTTGTTTTGGCTCTTCATTGATTTGTAAGTATATTTTGCATGCAAAACTTCTTTATTGAATGGTTGTAGGTAGAATTGATTACTTTTATGGTTACATTGTTAGTATTTGCTTAATCATTAAAACCCTAGGGAGCAATCACACAAGTAGGTTGTTGCTTCATGTCCCCATGATAAAAGTTTGATTAGCCATTTGATTAAGAAGCATCTAGCCTAGCCATATCTACACTAGTTCATCTTTTTCTTGAGTTAGTTTGAAACATAGATTGAAGAAATAAGACGTCCTAGG
>JASDQU010106348.1:137676-159189 GCA_032191745.1 Picea mariana
AACTCTACCTTGAACTCTACGTCCAGTGTCGATCCTTTTGCGTTCGATTGTTCCTCAACTACAAGTCTCCTCCCAAGGCCATCCTGCATTCACCAAAAGACAAACAAGAAACTGCGAACATGTATCTTATATATGAATTAGTGGGTTAGATGTCATAATAAAATGTAAAACAAACATAAAGATTGAACACATCATATGGCGGGACAGAAAAAGTACTTCTTTATATTAATCTCACAAAGTTACTTACAATGAGATCAACGACTGCTCCTCGAACCTGGTCTAGGCTCGTCTTCACCAAACTCCAACTACTTCCACGTATCTTTCTCCTCTCACACTTCTCTCTAGGGAAAAGGCATAGGCTTATGAATGAGGAAAAAGGCAAGAATAGCGAATTATCGCTCAAAAATCACATGGTGGCTGCAAATTCTTGAGGCAAGGAGGGGATGTGAAACGGGTAGAGTTTCGATGTTCTTATGCTTATTCCTGGAATGAGACCCCAACACCTCCTTTTATATGACAAAAGTATGGTTATTCGATTGGGTGATGGGCTATAGGTGGTGGGACAGTTGGAAAACTACCCAATAGCCCATAATCTCAACGAATTCCTTACAACTTTTGTGGGCATACGTGGGTTGTAATGGTACAGCTAGTGTACGTATGCGGGCAGTAGTGGTGCAGCTAGCGTACATACACAGGCAATAGTGGTGTAGGGCACGTGCATCTTCAAAAATAATGTATTTAAGAAGAGCTGCTCAGTGATGGCTTGGAAAAAATAACAAGTAAAATGGCCTAATGCCAGGTATGAATGTATGGTGCAATTTAGGGTTATAACACATACTAAGGTTTTCTCTTGAGTTTTACTGAGATAATTAAGTTTTCATTCATTCTTCAATTCATTAAAAGCCTAATTCTCTTTTACGACAACAGGGTCCTATTGTAGACAACAAGGTTCAAAGTTGAACCATATCATTCAGATGCTTATTTCAAAGGTGTTGGTCTATCTTTGATAGTCTGTGTAGACTTATATGTTTATGAATTAAGTTTCATGACTAATAGAGGATATTGTGCAGAGTCAAGTGGGAAACAGTCTGTGGCAAGATGATCCAGATTTTAAAGTTCAGCTTTTACTTCTTGTCACAATCCTTTTGTATGGTTTTCATCAAGGGATATCTAAGTTTGACCTTGGTCCATGCCCCCACATGGATTTTTGTAAAGAGAACGATTCTTTTGACTTCTTGGAATGAAATAAAGTGATTGTTATTCTGTCTCATCTGTGTTAATACATGACTTGGTATTTTTGCTTTTGATCTCCACATTTACTTTTTGCAATCTGTTATATTCGGAAAATTATATAAAAATGTTATATTTTGCAACAATCTTTTATTTAAAAAAATTAGCCTAAGCCCTTGAACTAATACTTGTGGATTGGGAAACACTTTTGAGGCTGTAAACATAGGGTAATATTCCCGACTATCTTGCTTTGGCCAAGCAAGATTAGTAAATGCTTGAGTAAGATAAATTCATATCTTTTCTTCAACAAGTGGATATGTAGTCCTCTATGTTCATGCCAATCCCAACTTCCAGGGCTTTGACGTTCACCACCTCACCCCGACGTGACAATCCTATCAAAAAGTATATGTCCTCAACTTCAATCCTCAATGGTTTCCCATCGAGGTTGAAGGTCTCTGTATCTGGATCCTAGTAGTTCACCAACATCTGGAGCAGTCTCACTTGAGCCCTCATGCCTTTGAGAGCCCAAAACTTGCATAGCCCACATCTTCTTAATGCCATTTGGGCCCCTAGATCTCTCTCCACTACAACATCAACCTCTTCATGCTCTCTTTCTCTCCACTCTAGCACCATCCTACAAGTTTGAAATCATTTTTTGAGTCAATAACTTTTTAAAAATTCAATCCATGAACTTGTACGTGAGTTGCATCTTACACAGTCATGTATAGGGCTGCATATACGTGGTCTGTTTTGATAAAAATCGCATATAGGGCTACGTATACGCGGCCTGATGAACTACAACCCGCGTACACTCTAGTTTCTAATTTGCACTTTGAAATAATCAAAAAAGGAAACCCATTTGCAAATACTAATCCATTAGAAATGAAGAGAAGGGAAAGATGAATTACTTGGTCCAGACGATTGTCAATTCTGTCACTCTTGGCTCCAGCGATCCGCAGTTAAAAATCAGGGGAAATTTGGTCCAAAATGCACTATTTGGGTAAAAAAATACAAATGGAATAGTAAAATTGGTTATTTTCATTATTTATAGAAAAAAATTACCCACTTTGCATAGTTTTTGCTAATATTTTGGCCTAATGAACTAATAAAGCAGTGGATGGAGTTGGTTTTGGTGGTTTTATCCAGGGATTCTTGCAGTTTATAGTGCCATGTTGCCCGTTCATAACTTTGGCAGGTATTTTCGTTTTCCAGCATATAGGATAGGCAATCACTCCGTTCGGCACATTTTCAGTGTCCTATAACTACAATTCGTATGCCTTAGGTACGAACCCATTTAGTAGCGACACAAAACCTTCTTTTTGCAACTAGAAGTGTTGTTATTGAATGGTAGAGACTTACCAAACATGGGTGCCCTAGTTAGAACCTTTGTGCCATTCGGTGCCCATCCAAAGATTTTGTCGATGGGATCAGGAGTCCCTTATAGCTAATATATGACTTTGCGTTCGAACCTCATTTCTCACTCATAAGCATGCTTAACTATACCCAGCGAGAGTCCCACCAAGTCTGGTTTAAGCTTTTTTCCAACTCTCTCAAAAAGCGAAAAGATTTTCGAGTGAACTTGTCTCTTTCACACTCATAAATTGGATTGGAAAGGACGTATATTTGGTGCAAGTTTATCCCTTTTTCAAAACCAAGTAGACTAAATTTATGAAAAAAGGCCATTCTTTGGCGTTAAGTTGTAATTGCATCTCATTCTCTGGCTTGCAATATTGAGTCTATTGCAGGTTCTCGCTTTCGCATTATAAGCCTATCACCTCAGCAATTTGCATCATCAACCAAGAAGAGCATTGTTTATATCCTTTGCAGCTTGACAACCTATACCCTAAGAGGAAAAATTCCCCCGAGTGTCCATATGATGCATGCACCTCCTTACATTGAGCATAGGTATGTTCCACTGTTGGAACTACTTGCTTACCAACGACACTCGTTTCCTCCTCTGTACCATAGCATTCATTTGACTATGAAAAAACAAAAAAAGACGGGCGGAAAAATAATATTATCTTATGTTGGTAGCAGTTGTGGCACCTTTGAACATAGCACAAACTTTTGAGTCCACTTATCATCAAAATTTTGGGTTTAGCATGACCTTAGGAAGTTGAGCTCGTTACTAAGAGTTTACTCCCTGGGCTGGTTACTCTTCCAATTCCTATGGAGAGTTTGATTGGTGCCTCCTGCATCACAACGTTTCATCATTGAGTCTATGCTGCCAGAGTCATCCATATGTCTCATGCTCTTGTTCAAAGGATGTTTATCAGCCTATGTCAGCCATTTCTAAGAACTCTTGACTTTGTATGTCGGCCATACCCTCGATGTGTCTCAGAGTTACATGAAGTTGTATTCTTATCATGCACCCTGGTCCTACTTTTACTATGGGTAGGTAACCTTGAACCCAATAGTTGACATTTCCTCATTGGTCATTGACTGGGGGGTTTCCCTTGTGTTCGATGACAAGAAATCTATTCACAAAGTGGGATTCGTGCAGTATCTTGGATGCCATTATCCTTATTAGTGGTTTCCTCACCTTTGTCGGCAATTTTCCTTATTGGCTGCTACTGAGAGGGTCTTTTTTGTGCACTTCTTGCATCTGGTGCATGCGAAAGATGCACAGGGTCGTTGGTTCTTGAACATGTTCTTCATCCGAGTTCCTCCAAATCATCAAGATCTTGCTTTGTACCTCGTGTTGAATGATGAGAGATGCCTTAATGCTCTCCTTTTAGCGGGTCTCCTTCCATCGACTTCAACCCATCTATTCTGGAAACTATACCTAGAGTCCATGAGTACCTAGAGGCTTGCAGTCATCAGTGGCAGGTTCTCTCGCCATCGACAATTGGGACTACATCAATGTCTCTTGATCGATGGATTCTTCAAGTGTTTGACTTCAACACCTTTATTCACACTTGTAAGAATGTATTTGGTGCCTTGATACCTACTTTCATTATCGGTAGGTTGTCTCACGTTTGTTAACGATATACCTTAATGACCGGTAATCAAATGAAGTCTCCTTGTGTTCGACCTCAACTCCTTTATTCACATAATGTAGACTTGCACCTTTGGCAGATCATGTAGAAGAATTGAAGACATCATTCATAGTCGCAGATTTCCTGAGTTGTTGCTATCTTTCATTGGACCAATACCTATATGACTTCAATGATCATGGGAGATAAGATTGTACTCCATTGTATACCGACATCTTCAAATTGATTTTGAGATTGGTTTTCACTAGGCCTTGCTTGTTACTGTAACAACCTATGGCATGCATCTACTCTTGTATTTCTTATTCATGGCCATGGACAGTTGTTGGTATATTTCCGCATGGATTTGCATTGTAATTCAAATTGGCAGCCATGTGCATAAAGTCAATATGGATTGTAATATTCTCATGAGAAACTAGTTCGTCCAGCTTGGTCTCCATTACTCCACTTCTAGGAATTATAATGTATTTTAGCCATCGCAGATACTCCTCTGACCTCACACAATAGGGGGCATCTGTTATAACAAGATTTGCCTCACCATATGCAAACTTGCTTAAAGGGCCTTTTTCCATTTCCCTATGCAAACTTGAAGTCCCTTTTTTGCAGTTCCCAGAGCAAAAAATTGTGTTTTTCCACATATACGTGCCCTAACAATGACACACCATGCATATACGTAGGTTGCACCATTACAACCCGCGTACATCGAGTATTGTGCTCAAACTTAAAAAAATGGTGTCAGGTTTCCATGTTACATCATGGGATCCATGATCCTTGACCTTCCATATACTGGAAACGTTCTGAATCGGCCCTTCAGTTCCATTTGAAGGATATAAATGGGCCATATCCAAGATGTGGAAAAGGAGGAGAATAATTCAACTTTGAGAGAAAAGTTACTCTGGAGAAATTATTCACTTCATATTGAGTCTGCATCCCTTTGTCCTTTTAAGTCTAAACACATTGTTCAACCCCCAAGCTCTTCACTATTTGATGGAGAACCTCATTGTCTCTCTTATATGAGCTTGCCTTTGGTGGAGGATTGATGTGGTGGAGGCCCAGCTGGAAGGGACTTAGTTTCTCGGTTCCAAACGTGCCGACACAGAAGTTTGTCATTCATACACTTCTGTTGATTACATTTTAATAGAAATACTATTTCCTCGTCCAATTAATGTCTTGCAAATATTTGAATTTTTATTCCATGGGCGTATTTGTTATGAATATTGATGGATTATGCTATTGAATGTGCTAACTTTATATCTTATCACCATATGCTTGCGTATCTTGGTTGTTGAGGACAAGTTACAAGTGTATTTATTTGAGTCAAGTGCTCAACGATGGACTTCATCGAACGTATGGACGAGGTAGGCTCTTTATCTTGTCTTGTTAGCATATTTGTTTATATAACATACCTGAGATTGGAGTAGAATTCTGCAGTCATTTCCGTTTGTTGTGGTTTACCTCATGCCATAGAGTGATTTTCCTTATATCATCAGGTTATATGCACACTACAAGAAGTGTTTCCGGAGCCATGCTCAATGAGACCCATGAGACTCGCAATAGAAAAAACTTACAATAACAAAAAAATCATATAAAATGTATTATTACTAAACATGTTTTCTATAATATGTTCCAATAATTACCAATTTAATTTGTTTTTATATATTTACTTTCATGTCCATTTTTTTTTCCAGGGAGATTATGAAAATTCCAATCGACAAATGAGGGGAAATCCAATACATGTCGGTAGTGATGTCCAAAAGAGTGTACACTGAGATGGTAAAATAAATGAATATAATTGCATCATGGGAGGATGCATCCCAACAACAACGTGCATCAGAGCTATATGATCACTCGTTTATTATTTTATGTACAACGAATTTATTTATCATAATAAATACACATTTTCAATTGTTTTGTTGCAGAAAAAAAAAATGGAACCTAATCAACACATAAGACAGGACAACGAGGAAAAAAAGGATTGATCACAAATTTTGTGAGTACTTACATTTTCGACATTACTTGAGTTTTCATATTTGTTGTGATATTTATATTTGAATAATCAATTTACACTGATCCATGGATGTCCACTAATAGGTACTAACATACAAAGAAGAGCCAACCAAACAACATTGGGTTAACTAAGAGTTCTGAGTATATGTTGAAGTATCAAGGTTTAATTGAACAATTTGTAAGTAGTTATGTTGTTTAACTTCCCAACTTGTTTTATAATTAATGCAACAATAAGAAACTTTATATTAATTATATCGACTATGCTTTGTCATGGCATATTAAATATGCAGGAAACAAAGTATGGAGAGGAGCCAACATAAGATATTTTGTTACACAACATGAGGCACAACTTCGAAAGCATGTGTATGGTTTATGAATCACTCATTGCTATGGTTACGCTTTTTTATTTACGCAATCATGTATATTCTACTATATTATAAATGTCGATTTACTTATTACACTTTATTTATATGTTTGTAGGTGGAACATGAGCAGTTGGAACATCAAAAAGACGTCGAGCAAGAAAATGCCCTTTTAAATAACCAAAGTACAATATCATCTACAACTGATCAAGAAATGAGGGATGCACACAACTCGAGCAATGACAACAATTCAAGTGATGAATGACAATCAATATAATTGGATGTTACTGCAAGTTGTATGTTTTGTAATATCAGTCTGTAAGAATCACGGATATAGGCTCCGACGCAAACCCGAGAATGGTTATTATTTTAGATCATTGGTATGAAGAAACTGTTACTCAGGTAATGGAGCGAGGAGCCATAATCTAGTGAGGGCTCTGGTCTGGTTCGATAAAAGCATAAACCTTACAAATCACCTGGCCTAACCTTTTGCTTAATGTAGTGGACATAATGTCCCAATTGCACAAGGACATGTTACCAATAACTATAACAATTACATATTGGTTCCATTTTGATTATTTTGGACCTTTATGTTGTCCTATTTTGTATGACCATGGGTCTCATATTCATATATAATAAAATGGGTTTGTTATTTTATTGCATTGTCAAATGTTGTAAAATGTTGCATTGTTAATTAATTAATATGTGAATGATTTACATCGTTGCAAATAAAAAAGGTGTACTCTGTTGGATACAGAATTAATGCAATCATTATATCAAAATGCAATAACATAAATATAAAATACAATATTATTATAAAAAATATTTGTAAAAAAAAACAATTAATTAAAATATATACATATCGATTCATTCTTATGAACTCATAAAATAGTGCCTGAAATAATACAAAAATCAGTGCTTTTTAAGGGGATATATGCACTGGTGCATATTAATTATACAGAAGCACCAATGCATTAAATGTGCGATAACATATATCGTTTTAAAATATTATGGTGGACATGTGATAAATACGCATTGGTTTTTTAAATATAATAACAACATTGGTGCTTTAAAAAACTTAAACACATCGGTGCGTTTAATAAGAGAAACGTGTCAATGTGTTATATGTAATACAAGCACTGGAAAGTACGAATTATACAAGCACTGTGACATACATAAAATACAAGTGCGTCGACGATGCATACAACACAATGGGAATCCGGGGCGTAATAACCATAATTTCCACAATGTGTTTGCGTCATAGGTAAGCATCGAGAATTTATATATTGGCTCACCAATGCATTTTGGTGGTTTTATGTACATTCTGGGGCAGTTTATGTAATTTCGATTTGATGTTTCTATATGCACTGCGACATTTTATTTAATGGCACCTTGATGCATTTTGACAATAAAAGCACCAAAAAAACATCTTCTACAACCTCCGCCCGCCCATTTTTTTTTAGTTATAAGGAACATCTGTTAAAACCTTTGCAACAAATAGAGGAAGTTGTAGTGGAGGTTTTTTGGTCAAATTTTGTAACACTAAAAATCTCTGCTAGAAGGTGTTCTCCTTGTAGTGATATCTTCAAACATATAATGAACCACAATCTGATATTTGTACCACTAGTACCTTGTGATGTCTTGTAAATAACCTTCAAGTTTCATTGTCTAAATCGTCATAAAAAAAGTTATAGCGAAAATCCCAAGATGACTCGTTTAAAACTGAATTTAGAATGAGTTAGAAACCCTATCTTCCATAGGTTGTATTTCTGAAAGTATAATGACCCAGAAGATGAAATTTGTACCATAGACACCTTGATATTTATTCTAAATAAACTCCAAGTTTCACTATCTAAATCGTCCCATAAACAAAATTATATCGAAAATGATAAGATGCATTGCTTGGAGGAAAAAACCGCTAAGATTGATGCTCTGATACCAAATATTATGTACCAAATGCTTAAGATATCAGAATAAACCAGAAGTACACACCATGTACAACAATGTTAGCATGGAGCACAAATCCAGTATAGATAAGAGAGCTAAGTTACATGATAACTCCTTAGAGAATAGGAGATCCTCCTCTACATAACCAAATACATTCATACATCACAATTCACTTGTCCTCAACAATGAATACATGATCTCTATATATACCTGTTCACACCAATCCACGAGTCCCCATTACTATTAGGCCGACCCTATTACATATATATTTATACATTACATGTACATTTAGCCCCATATATCACACCCCCCCCCCCACCTTATGGTCATATCATGTACATTTAACCATATATATGCCCCCCTTGGGTCATAACATGGTTGTTGTGGAAGAGGGAGTGTTGGAATAACATGTCGTTGAAGAATGCACCATTCTAGAGGAGGGGTGTTGAGCCTAAGGAGGATCATGACTTGGAGGGTGTTTCCTTTGGGGGTTAGATAAACCCTAGTGTAACACACATACATCCTTGTATTGCATAGAGCTCCACGTGGGTTGCCTTGTTGGTTACATCTATAGACTTATGTCCTTATTTTATGTTAGCATCATCCTCTACTTGTATACATAAGGGAGGAGAGAAATCATGTATTCATTATCATTATCACACTTCGCTTTGTATTTTCCTTGGAGAGTTCAGGGCTCATGAGGAAACTCTAAGAACTAAATGCTAGGGTTCATGAGGAAATCGTGGGAGAAGGCAAGGAGAAAGAGAGATGTCTTGGATGTTCATGGAGAGATTGTTATTCTGTGATGCCAATGTCTACTCTTGTGATGCTAGGGTTTGATCTATGCTTATAAACCTTAGAGAAAACTGTGATGTTGAAGGTGATGATGGTTCATGTGGCTTTTGTTGTAGGATTGAGATTTATATCCTAGTAGAAAGAATGGAGAGTGGAGTTGATGTCTTGCATGATTTTTGAGCCTTGCTCTTTTGAGATGTAAAGCTAGGGAAAGATCATTGAGAGATAAGATTGATGATCATTGAACTTGGTGTGAGGCCTTGTTTGGAAGAAGACTCAGTTCTTGTATTCTTGATGTTCCATGGAGGTCTTAGTGCTTGTGAGGATGCATGAGTGGAAGACTTAGTTTTCAAGGATTCAAACCCTAGGATGGACATGTAGACTTAGAAGTTAGCACAAGAGTTGTTTGGCCATATACTTGTGTGATGCAACATGGCCAAGGTTTTCAAACCCTAAGGAAGACATCCATGCTAGTGTGGAGAGCTTGGGATATAAGCTTCTTATTAAAGCCAAGGAGGACTTGCTAGTGTTGATGCTAGCTTGTAATGGATCTTTGGTGGTGGTTAGGGATTTCATGGTTTTCCTTGGCCAGGGCTTGGAGAGATAGATATTATATTGGCTCTATTATGAAGTTGTGGTATGTATATGTAACCCATTCTTCTATATACATAAAAAGTTTTCAACTATCCAAAACCTGTATAATTGTAGATTTGATTTTCAACTGTCATTTGTCTTCTTGATCAAGTAATTTCAAAGACTTATTGTTCATGTTGATTTGACATATTTAAGGATGACAAGTGTTAAGTGATTTGACAAACATCTTGATGATAATAGAGTTGATTTACTATTGTAAATTTGTAGCAGTTAAAGTGATTTTAGATTTGGTTTATGCTTGGAAAAGTGTGCCATCGTGATCGAAACTTGTTGGCATATGTTTTGTATATTTTCTCTTAGGCTGCCTATTGTGTTAGGTTGAAGTGAGTCGAAATGTTGTTCATTGTTTTTTGTTGTGAATTAAAATTTCGGATCAATCCTAAGGCTTAAAATTATAGGAACTAGATCTAGGTAAGCTCCGATGTGAGGTGGAATTTATGAATTTGTAATAAAAGTCACAATGAGATAAATCTAATAATTCACCCCTTTTTTCACTCATACCTTGCTATGCACACCCTATAACCTACCCACCTCCTCCGCACAAAATTTGTGTGCAAGTGTAGAATGCATGACTTGTATACGTTTTCCTTTCCCTTGCCTCCATACAAGACTTAAGACTTGGACATTAAGGTCGACAACTAGACAAAATATCCTAAGTGGCAAAGTAGATAGAAGATGCATGGCATATGGGTCTGTTTTCTAATCAAAGGCACATGTACCCATTTTTTGGAATGGAGAATGCCATTAGCTATGAATCAAAGATTTCTCATGTTGTTTTGGAGTAGCTTGAATGAAAAGTTGCAATGCATAGTTTATCTCGTGTGAAAGCTTTTTTTTGTTATCATGTTCAAGAGCATTACTGATAGAAAGGCAAGGTTTAGAGCATGGAGTGATGAAATTTGATATCATCAAAATTACCCACCTCAAGATACTTGATGTAATACTGGATTGAATTTGTTATAAAGAGGATGATCAAATTTGACATTGTTAAATCTTATCATATGCTCGACGTTTTGCAAACATGGATTGAGGACTATGTAAAAGGTTGGTTCAAGGACCTTTGATCCCATATTATTGGTGTTCCAAGTTTAGGTATGGGGAAAATGATATGATTGCATTTTTCATACTTATTTCTTTGTTTTGCAAGTCAATTGGTTGTTACAATACTATTGCATTGGTATGGTATAACAATCTAATTTCACTTCAACATTACAGATTACTTGTCTCTAGTTTTAATTTGTATAAGACAAAGCAACGAAATATTCTTGTACCTTGCATTGTTCTTTGCGAGACTAGAATGTTGGATAAATATAATGTGACAAAACATAATATTTTAACGCTTCTTAATGTAATGTTGTATTCTTAGTCTCTCACTTGTCATGCTCATGTCAATGGTTATGTAGGGTTTATTTGTTGATTTCCTTATTAAATTCAAGTCCAAAATTTGGTCGAAAATAACAACATATATACTCCTGGGTATCTCTTGTTTTATTCTCCACAAGTCCACACAAGACTTCTTATGCATTTGATCCCATAACCCAATAAGTTAAGCATTGATTTTATACAAACTTTCCACTTTACATGTTATAAACACCTTGAACAACTTCGATTTCTAACTCACAATTTGTTAAAGAGTATAAAGCATAGGTTAAAAAGTGGCATTAGGGATTCTCCCTACCATTGGAAATGCACCACACAAAGTGAGAGAAATAAGTAATGTAGTGACATTACACATTGTTTCTAGGATTGACATTAGGCTTGTATTATTGATGTCAAGGGCTTGGCATTTTAGGTGTTGGTTTAGAGTCCAGCAAGTCCATAAGCCCCCTCACATTCCACAAGGCTACCTTCATTTGATAAGAACATAGTCCATATCATATTCAACATTATCATTATCGATCTTGGTCAACACCCCTTAGGGGTTTAGCGATGCCATGCCTTTGAACCTAGAAGCTCGTATCCAATCATCCAAGGTAAAAACCTTGGGTTGTTTCAAGTATTCCTCAACCTATTAGGCAGCTTAGGTATTTATCAAGTGGGACGAAGACTAATCCTTCCATCCCCATAGGAGAAGAGGCTGAAGAGGTGATCCATAATTGGATCCAGGAGCTCGATGGGGCTCAGAAAGGCCTAAAAATCAAAGTTCTCACAATGGCTTCAAAATGGACATGTGTGTAGGCCTCGTTGATACAAACCCAATGCAACTTGAACGGGCTCAAACAAATGTCGTATGCTCCAGATATCACGATTTGTTCTCTTTGCCAAACATGCAAAAAGCAAAAAAAAAAAGTCAACTAGGTCAAAGTCAACGTTGACGTCAGCATGTACGACAGGTGACGTCAACACACGTCAGGATTATGTCATGATGACATCATCATGCTGACATGGTATCACCAGGAGGTGACACATGTCACTCATTTTTATCACTTTCGGACTGAATTGGTACTATACAAACTTGACACGTGTCACCGTACAGATGACATGTGGCAGTTTGTATAGTGACGTGGCCCAATGACAAATGGACATGTGGCGTATGGACGACAACTGGGCAGGTGACTGGGCGTACATACTGACACGTGGCAGGGTGACTGGTCGTACAGACTGTTGACATGTCAGACAGGTGGCAGGGTGACTGGGCATACAGATTGATGATGTGGTCCAATCCTGGGTCACCACATGGCCCAATCAGGTGGTGCCACGTGGCACCCTGTGGATGCCCAATGCTGGTTGGGTAAAAATTTGTTAGGACGAAAGGTTCGAACCTCCGACCTCCTCGGGTGTCAACGACTTAACAACTGGGCGTAACCAAACCCTCTACACGTGTTGCTTGCTATGTGTTTGGTGCAATATTCTTTTGAATGGGATGTAGGTGTGGCTTTTGGGATAGCCCCAATCAGTGGGGGCCAGCCCCGTCCGACCGCAGGCTAGGATCTAGGACCAATGAACCATATGCGTGGATTTTGGGGGCATGGGCACATGACCCATGGCACGAGACCAAGGGTTGTCAAACACGGGGTGCGCAGAGGACTAAGGATTAGCCCGTGGACACATGCCCACTAGTATGAGTCCAAGAGCGGAAATAACAGGGGCCAGTGTGCTAGGGGTTAGCCCATAGCCACATGGAAAGCACGCATATGACCATGGGCCCGAATGAAGGGGGTTGTGCCCTGATATATGCTATTTTTGGATTTTGATACTTTAGATAGTGATTTTATTGTTTTTATTTAGCATAATTGGAGACTTTTGGCCAATATTGCGGGATATTGGGCCCTTCTTGAGGCCAGATCTTAGGGAGAAGTTGGGAGATGGTAACCAACTTCAGATATATATAAACCAGAGCTTCTTGAAGCCATGGAAGGACATTCAGAGCAAGTTTATGCTGAAGATTTTCCAAGCCAAAGCCATTTTTATGCAGGGAAGCTGCTGAGGAGAGCACCTTTGCGGGCCATTTCTAGGAGCTCCGGTCATTCGATTTGAGTGTCGTTTCTTTTGTTGGGTTATAGAGTTCTGGTAGAATTAGACCAGATCAATTTGTAACATTTTTGGCACTGTTGTGAGTTAGTTTTTAAGCTTCAAACATAAATAATAAAGCCTCACCCACTGAGACAAAGGTCTGGAGACGTAGGCGAGATTGTCGAACTTCATTGTCACTTTGGTGTTCTATAGTTTGTTGTTCTTCTTGCTTTATTTCAGATCTATATATGTGCATATGGTTATGATGTATCTTCTATAATCTTCCTCTTTCATTTAGCTTCCTAAATGGTTAATAAACACATGCATAATAACTCAACCATTGTCATTTAAAAGATTTTTTCGAATCAAGTTGTATCAGAGCTAGTTGACGTTTGGATTTGAGTTTTGCATGATTACCAGGGAGAAGCTACATCATGGTGAAGGCGAGTTTATTGAAGAGAATCCATTGATTGGATTGAGAAAGAGAACTTCTCAAAGCGACAAGATGGCATCGGAAGAGGGACTTTCTCTAGATGAGAAAGAGTTTCGAAAATTTTTCTTCTCCATGTCGGAGATGATGAAGGTTTTGTATGAGGATTACTTGGAATGGAAGAGACCAAATCTGGGTGAATCTTCAAAGGGAAAAAGTGAAGAAGGAGAGGATCCTTTTCAAATTCCTCCTTCACCTCCTTCTTCTCCTTCTTCTTCAAGTTCAAGTTCCAAAAGCATTGCAAAGAAACATGTCCATAAACATAAGAAAGAAATGCCTTTATTAAAACTTGATGTTAAATTCAAATTACCTATGTATGATGGTGAAGTTAATGGAGAGAGACTTGACAATTGGGTTAGATAGATGGATGTTTATTGCAGTGTGCAACAAATCAAGGATGAGGCAACTCAGATCAAGTTGGCATCACTTAGACTTGCAGGCACAACACTCATCTGGTGGCAAAGCAAGTTGCAAAATGGCACGCAACAAGTGGGTACTGTATTTCCATCATGGCAAAGTTTTATTTCTACACTTAGAAAACAATTCTATCCTTTGGGTTATAAAGAGAAAGTGTTAATTGAATGGCAAGCTTTGAAACTAAGAAAAGGACAAACAATGCAAGAATACACAAATGGATTTCGTAAAATGGCATTGATGTTAGATAGTCCTTTACACACCCAAGAAACTCTTATGAAGTGTATAGGAGGTTTACCTACACATGTTCGAAATATTGTATTCATGTCTGGACCAACTAATCTTGATGAGGTTTCTGTTGAAGTGACATACATTGAAGCAGTGAAAATAGGTGTTGGAGTATCAGGGGAATCATCTTCAAGGAAAGAGGACAAAAGGAAGTGGCATGGCAAGAAGGGAAATTCCATTGTGAGAAAGGAAGAGAATCCCTCTTGCAAGCATTGCAAGAAAGAGGGGCATGATGAGGATCGTTGTTGGCAATCACATCCCAAGAAGAGGCCAAAGTGGCTTAAGGAAAAGAAAGGGAGGGAAACAATTGTGGCAACAACACGACCCACAGACTTGGGATCAGATTCAGGTGACGAATCTAAAGTCTCATTGGTTGGTATGATAGGTAAAAATGGTGAAGGACTTGATTGTAGAAGTAACTTGTTTCACATAAGGGTCATCATGAGACACACTAAGGTTGACACATTGATAGATAGTGGATCTCAATATAACTTAATTTTAGAAGAATTGGTTAAGCAATTGGGGTTAAAAACACAGCTGCATCATAAGCCTTACACACTTAAATGGATAAGCAACAATCATCAATTGCACATAACAAAGCAGTGCACATTAAAATTTTCAATTTCATCTAAGTTTGTGGACGAAGTAACATGTGATGTGGTGCCACTAAGTGAATGTGGAATGGTCTTAGGCAGTCCATACTTGTATGATCGTAAAACAATCTTCTACAGGGCAAAGAATCAATATCATTTAACCAAAGCAGATAAAGAATATGTGGTTCATGCTCATAATGTAAAGGCAAATAAAACTCTTCAAACTATGGAACAATTAAGAAAGGAAGCTCAAGCAAACAACACACCTATAATTGTTTCAAATCAAGTAATCGATCTTAAGCAAGAACAAGAGATGATTGTAGAATGGAAAATCAATCACAGTTTGCTTCAAGATAAGCTAATGTCGTGCAAATATTACAAACATATCAGCTCATTTGCAGTCATATTTTTGATGTTATCATTAGTAATGTTGTCTACATGGATGACAGTGGCTTCAATAAGATGTGATAGGGTACAAATGGCTAACAATATGCTGTCAATTGTCATGATTGTGTTACAATTGATCTTGATGAGACAGGTGCACAGGACAGAGTTCAAAGACAGGGAACAAGCCGGGTGGCCTATCCCGAGCTTGATGACTGGTTAGTAATCTTTTGTGGGACCAAAAGGTCTTTAGTGGGGAGGTGTGATCCAAAATTGGATCCATGAGCTTGATGGGGCTTAGAAAGGCCTAAAAATCAAAGTTCTCATAATGGCTTCAAAATAGACGTGCACGTAGGCCTCGTTAATACGAACCCAATGCAACTTGAATGGGCTCAAACGAACGTCGTATGCTCTAGATATCGTGATTTGTTCGCTTTGCCAAAGAGGCAAAAAGTCAACCAGGTCAAAGTCAACGCTGACGTCAACATGTACGACATATGACATCAACACACATCAAGATGATGTCATCATGCTGACGTGTGTCACCAGGAGGTGACACGTGTCACTCAGTTTCGTCACTTTCAGGCTGAGTTGGTACTGTACGGACTTGACACATGTCACCGTATGGATGACATGTGGCAACCCATACAGTGACATGGCCCAATGACAGATGGAAACATGGCATACAGATGACAACTGGGCAAGTGACTGGGTGTACACACTGACACATGGCTGGGTGATTGGGCGTACAGAATGCTAATGTGTCGGACATGTGGCATGGTGACTGGGCATACATATTGATGATGTGGTCCAATCCTAGGTTGCCACGTGGCCCAATTAGGTGGTGCCACGTGGCACCCCGCGGATGCTCAATGACGGTTGGGTAGAAATTTGTTAGGTCGGGAGGTTCAAACCTCCGACCTCCTCGGGCACCAATGACTTAACAACTGGGTGTAACCAAACCCTCTACACGTGTTGCTTGCTATGTGTTTGGCACAATCTTCTTTTGAATGGGATGTAGGCATGGTTTTGGGGATAGCCTCGGTCGACGGGGGCCAGCCCTGATCGACGGGGGCCAGCCCCGGTCGACGGGGGCCAGCCTCGTTCGACTGCGGGCTAGGATCCAGGACCAATGAACCATATGTGTGGAGTTTGGGGGCATGTCCACATGCCCCATGCCACGAGACCAAGGGTTGTCAAATACGGGGCGCGCAGAGGACTAGGGATTTTCCCATGGACACATGGCCACTAACATGCGTCCAAGAGCTGAAATAGCAGGGGCCAGCGCGCCAGGGGTTATCCCATAGCCACATGGAAAGCACCCATATGACCATAGGCCTATATGAAGGGGGTTGCACCCTAATATGTGCTATTTTTGGGTTTTAATACTTTAGAATAGTTATTTTATTGTTTTTATTCAACAAAATTGGAGATTTTTGGCCAATATTGGGGGATATTGGGCCCTTTTTTAGGCCAGATCTTGGGGAGATATATATAAACCAGGGCTTCTTGAAGCCATGGAAGGACATTCAGAGCAAGTTTATGCTGAAGATTTTCCAAGCCAAAGCCATTTTTGTGCAGGGAAGCTGTTGAGGAGGGCACCTTTGCCATTTCTGGGAGCTCCGGTCTTCCAATTTGAGTGTCGTTTCTTTTGTTGGGTTCTAGAGATATGGTAGAATAAGACCATATCAATTTGTAACCTTGTTGGCACTGCTGGGATGTACTTTTAAAGCTTCAAACATAAATAAGAAAGCCTCACCCACTAAGACAAAGGCCTAGAGACGTAGGCGAGATTGCCGAACTCCGTTATCACTTTGGTGTTCCATGGTTTGTTGTTGTTCTTCCTTTATTTCAGATTTGTATATGTGCATATGGCTGTGATGTATCTTCTATAATCTTCCTCTTTCATTTATCTTCCTAAATGGTTAATAAACACATGCATAATAACTCAACCATTGTCATTTAAAAGATCTTTGATGTTAAGGGATTTGGATTTTAGGTGTTGGTTTAGAGTCCAACAAGTCCATTAGCCCCATCACATTACATAAGGATACCTTCGTTTGATAAGAACATAGTCCATATCATATTCACCATTATCATTATCGAGCTTGGTCAACACCCCTTATGGGTTTGGCGATGCCATGCCTTCGAACCTAGAAGCTCACATCCAATCATCCAAGGTAAAAACCTTGGGTTGTTTCAAATATTCCTCAACCTCTTAGGTAGCTTAGGTATTTAGCAAGTGGGACAAAGAATAATCCTTCCATCCCCATAGGAGAAGAGGCTAAAGAGGGGTGCATAATCTTATTCCCAATCATTGAGGTCAGGTTTTTTGGGTCTTTGCCACTTTATTATTTTGAGAGTTCTTTTCAACCATATGAACCCAACCTTCTCCATTATTTGTCGAAGAAGCATTTTTAGTTTTTCAATGAAGAGCATAATTGTTGGAGCAACTTGAGTATAGGTCTAGCCATGAGGGGAAATCTCAAATTCAATGGTCGAAAGTTGGTACCTAAAGTAGGTATTCACGAGGTTACAAAACCTTACTTATTGTTTAATACTTTGTACCCAACCCTATTGAAGACAAATTTTCCAAGATGCTTCACAAATTGACTTTGAAAGAGACTCCTCTGAGGCTAAGGATTAAGAAAATGGGGAACTTCATGATGGATAAACTCCTCAATAGGTGCAAAAATATGATCCAAAATGTCCGAAAATTTCACAGGTTTGACAAGGAATTCTACCCACACACGGAAACATAGTTGGGTAAATTGTTTATTCAAGAAATTCTAAAACCACAAGGATAACATCCCCGATGTGTTTTGATAAAGTCAAGGATCACAAGAGATAATAATAGTGTAGCGTGACTATTCTCTCTCTCTCTCTCTCTACCATTTTTTGTTCTATAAGAAAAGCAAAGGAAAATAAAAACACAACATTTTCTTAAGTTTTAGGTACTCATACTATGACACCTATATGGCTTCCATACTTGCTTAACTCATGCCTTAAAATGGCTATGATGAAATACTTGAGAAGTGAATGTTTTTTTTTGAGAATGTAAGTTTTCACAATTAGACATAATGTGGAATAAATTTATGGATAATCACTGTGTACTATTTTTCGAAACGTCCAACGTTTCGAGTGGACACTCCACCCATCATTAGGGACAACCAAAAGCTTATAAGTAGGAAACGAGTGCCAAGGTTTTGAATTTATAGATTTGGGTAGGAAGGTAACCGTTGAATAAGAATTAGGTTAAGAATTAGTTATTAGAGTCAAATTATCTTTTGAGATTAAATAAGGAATTAGATGACCAAGTCACCATGGGTTGTTAGATTAATTAAAGGTGAAAATAAACCTTGGGAAAATTAGTTGTTAAGAGAGAAAAATTTTGCACGGGGGTGGATTAATGATAATATTAAAAATTAACAAGAAGTAGTGATGTATTTGGACTAATAAACTAAGGAAGAAAGTGTAATGTAGATTGCCAATGAGAAGATAATAGTGAAAGAATAAAATTACAAAATAATAATGTGATATAGTCTAATAAGGATAATAATTAAGTTAATGTGATAATGAAAATGATGGTAATGCCAAAGATTACTAAATAATGAAAGATTAAAATGTTGGTAAGATGATCCATGTGATTAGAGGTGAAAATAAACAAGGGATTAGATTATTTGTTAAGGACATGAAGGATTAAAAAATGGTGTGTAAAACTGAAAATAAAAAGAGAATTAATGGCATACTATGACATAAAATGTTGTGTAGATTATCAATGGAAAGACAAAAGCGAAATGAGAATATTATATACTAAAATAATAATGTGATATGGTATAACACTGATAATAATAAAGTTAGTGTGATAATGGATAAGAAGGTGAGGGCATCTATTACTAAGTAATGAAAGACGTTATATTGAAGAAAAATAATAATGAATATGAAGAAAGAAAAATGAATAAAATGTAAAAGCCTAGAGCAATTAAGGAGAGAGAAGGGAAGGTATTATGTGAGATGAGGCAGATGAGACGGAGGGAATCACAAGAGTTGTGAAATATAAGGGGGAATGGGAGGGGGGTGAATAGAGCCATAGATGGAACTTGACTAAGGTAGCCTACTATTCAATGCAGTAAATGGTGGGTCACTAAGATTGGCCAAGTTTGTAGCCATCTTCGTGATTGAAATTATTTAGATGTTTTTCTATTTCAAGAGCCTCCCAAATAAGCCGAGTAGAGTAGTGAGCGGCTGAAGCAAGTATTTTTGTTTTCTTAAAGCAAATGAGGTGCTTAGATTTGGAGGAGTGTTCGACAATAACTAATTTGGAGATTCGGTTATGGGTTGTATCAACTATATCTTCTTTGAGACATACTTTGAAGGATCTCCTAGTTTGACCTATGTATGATTTGCCACATGAGCAAGGGATTTGGTAAACTCCTTGGCCAAGCATTGAGTTAGATTTGTCTTTGGCAGTCTTAAAGAGTTGTTTGAGGGTTTTGTATGGTTTGAACACAGTTTTGATATTCTTCTTAGCTAGGAGTTTTGAGATTAGATCAATGGTCCCATGGATGTAGGTTAGGGAGATGAGGGCACGAGGAGGGGGGCGTGGGGAGGGGGGAGATTTTGGTTTAGGTTTGCTGGCATAGTGAAAGGCTTGGTTGATCTGGGTAAATGAATAACCATTATTCAAGAGGGCCTTGGTCAGGTGGGCTTTTTCTTCAGCGAGGAATTAGGCGGAAAAATGCGGAGGGCATGAGTAATCAGGGTTTTAAGGACAACGATTTTTTGGGCTGGATGGTGGTGGGAACTAGCATTAAGGTAACGATCGGTGTGGGTCTTCTTTCGGTAAGCTTAGTGAGTAAGAGAGCCGTCAGGAAGTGAATGCTTTTTAAACTTGTCACAAATCTTAGAGTACTCATAAAAAAAAATATTCATTAGAATTCCATAAGGGATAGTTCATTACCTTTTGAAAAATCTTAGATACAAATGTCGTCATCACATATTTGGTGGGACCATGGTTACAATTAACATATACAATATTGTTATGAATGGTAACGACATTCGATGGATCTAATGTCTTGCTCTCAAGTCCATTGAATGTCATTAAAAACACCTTAGAAACCTTGTGACTAGTGAGAGCAACCACTTTAACCACATACATAACACCACATAAACCCTAGCAAAACTTTCTACTCATTGCTTAAGCAAATATTTTAATGCATAGAATGTTTGTAACCTTTACAATTTATCGCTATTAATTGCATTTTTTTTTTTTTTTGATTGGAGCCATATTAGCCTAATTTTTGTTTAGCTAGTACACTATACAACAAAGTCCATTCATAAAACGTAAACAAGAATAACTCTGATGCCCCATAAAGAAGCCCCTATATTGATATAGTAATGTGAATATTGGCCATGTTTATAGTGAAGATTTAACGATATGCAACTGCTGGAAGAGCTCAATTTAATTTATGCGCGGAGAATTTATCCGGTCTCACGCTCAAAGCTTGAAGCACATCGCCTCATTTATATATCTCAGAATCAGGGGCAGGAGGAACGCAAAGCCTGCATTCTCCTTGTGAAAAATGGCAACAGAGAGAGAAAACGACCATTGTTGTTCTGATACAATATGATAGCGGGAATATATTTAGATATATTAGCTTTGGCATTGCTCGTTAAACCTTGGCGGTGAAGGTCTTGAACGGAATGGAGTAGATTAGATTGAATAAGATAGTTTGAAACTGGAAACCTAGGAATTAAAACTCGGTTTACTTGAATCTTTTTCACTATATTTCTGTGCAAGCTGTATTCCCCGTAGTCCTCTATATCAGTGTTGTTATGATAGAATTGGATGTACTAGCATGACCTTTTACGATGATTACCCACATGTTTTATTTCCGCTGATG